>JAQFZJ010000007.1:0-162101 GCA_034695645.1 Folsomia fimetaria
GCAACATGTGTTCCAAGTTTCAAGTCCCTACGTCAAACCGTTCAAGAGCTAGAGCACCAACGGACAGACGGACGGACAGACAGACAGACAGACAGACAGACGGACAGAGCAAAATCATAAAGGGGTTTCACCCCTTAATAACGATTCAAAGGAGAATACATATAAATTTATTCTCGAATATGGTGAAAGTCATGTTTTTTTTGGCAAAGCTGGAATATCATATGTTGCTTTGTAAATTTTTGAAGATCAAAACATACAAAAAATTCACACTTCAATGCTTTCACTGCGTTTCATTCGTTCGGATGTTTCTTCTTTTGCAATGAAAGTACTTATTCAGTAAATCACAAATCACTTCTTGTTCGATGAGCTAATGTGTTGACCCCAAATGTTGCAGGAGAGTCGAGAGTGCTTCATCCCCTTATCCGTTAGGTCATTCTGTCATACTAAAAAGGATATGTATATACATCGGTATATATATAGAAAATGGGTCATTCTCTGCTTTCGACATTGGATTTATTTTATGGGAATGCACTTGCCTTGTCCCGAATTGGTAGGAGCATTTTACTCCTTAGTTCAATTAGTGAGTGTCGCTTTATGTGCTTTTTGTGAGAGGCTTTATTTACGTACTTGCAGTTAATATTGAATGAGCAAGAAAAGAAGAAATTTAATCTTTATGGCTATGCAAACCCGCAAATATCTGTACTCTCCAACCTGCTGAGGTTTGCCAAGCCTATCGTAGGCGTAGGATTTGTATTTCCTTACATCGTGGATGGGAAAGTGCAAAATCTTACAACAGGGTGACAATAATTTACTAGACTACCATGATAATCCTGTTGCAATTGTACGGAATAAGAAGAAAACGGGATTGGGTAATTACACGGAAGGAGGGAGGCTCTACAAGTGTTGCAAATGATTATAAATGGTCATCGTGACCGGAGACGTCACTCTGTGCCAGAATAAATAATGCCCACTGTGATTGTTGTCATTATACATGGAATTGAGTGTCATGATAATTTGCACGAAGACAGCTCGCTCTCACCAACAAAATAACGTGGAACAGTCAGAGACCAGACCACAATAATCCTGTATGGTATATGCTCTATGTAACAGCAAATAGAAGGACCGCGAGATTATTTAATGCAGAACATTGAGAACAATATTGTTGAAGTGATTGTTACCCTTCGAGCTTTGTGCACAATGGGCAAAGCAGCAACAACAATGCTCAACACCGGATCCTGGTGACAATAACCAAACTATCCGACTCATCTCCTTCTCTCTCTCTCTTGCTAAAGAGTTGGGTATTGTTCCCTCCAATTAAACTCCCTCCTTCGGTGTGAATGGACCAAAATTTGATTGTCTTTAAATAAGGGGTGTACTCATTTTACTGAGAATGTGTATAATTTCTAAAATGTGACGTTTGATGTAGAGTTTAATTAATCAGTTGCCTCAAAGGACTCCATAATTATCAATATAACGGTATCAAGCTCAAAGTTATCATCCATCCATGTTATGTATGCAATAAATAAGTGTATAACCAACAACCACAAAAGTAATCTCACCTTCCATGTCAAATCTATATAGCGATGGGAAATTTGAGACAATAATAACGGAATGGATATTAGAGAGTTATTTAGATGCTGCTGACTTTTGGCCAAGAAAATACATTATGGGAAAAGTTGTGTCCGTCTGGTAGGCTGGCGTGGGTGGAGTCATTAGTCAATTTGCGATGGTTGAGGAAATTGGGCAGTTAGTGCTCTTTGCATGATCAACGGCAGTCGGCGGGGTGCCTCACGACAAGGTATAACATCGACACTACTTTTCAACATCTCAGATGTGGCGGACACTCACCAGGACATCACTTTTTGCGACTTTGCATCCCACCCATTTGACTTGACCGCATTGCCAACTAAAAATATGCAGGGTTACTTACTTATTAGCGACAAGGAGTAATAAATGGAGGAATTACAAATTTGTGGGGGAGAGGTGATGAGAAGAAATTCTGAAGTGCATGAGAATTTATGTGTGCAATCATCATCGAGTCTATATGTATGTAATACATTGGCTTTTGACTATGGTGGTTGTTGGGCAGTTGGTGTTTTTGGTTGGTGGGGACTATCGGAGGGAATGAATGAAGCGAAGCGTTTCGCTCTCCTGCGCCGGGATAATGGTGATTTGGAACAGTTGGAGTTGGGTCAGAAACCCGACTGATTTGAGACAAAGGATGGGAAACTAATTGTGATCATGCTATCATGCACTTCTTCTTCTCCTCCAGTCCCAGAATTTATACGACAAAGGTCACTCAATCTGCACAGGAACTTGGCTCTCATGCGTCAGCACTTTCTTTTTAATGCCCACTACACAAACCAGTCAAGAAGACTCCTTAGGGAATTGAACCTCAGATTATCTCCACCTTAAGAATACACACAACACAAGACTTGCATGCGTTTCTACATGAACATCAAATAATATGCATCTTTGCTTGTTTCGTATATATGCATGCATCTTCTATTTACCATTATGTATTACTATCCATATATACATACTCCATAATATCTATAACATGAAGTTGATAAGGCGATGGAATCTCACACCGTTCTTTTTTTGAGATTTTTGTTCCATTTGGTTGGGAAAAGGACCAACAAAAATTTAATTTAATTAAAGACATCTTTTTTTACAGCTGCATGATGACGACTGTATAATAGTAACCGGACTAAAATCCATTCACTTTGGTCCACCTCATGGTAGGTAGGTATTACCAATTAGATGAAAAATAAACAGACAAAGTATTGTTTTGGAAGGAGCAATGTTATTTTGGAAAGTGTACAAGTTGTGCATTCAACGCGTAGTCTGAATTACAGTAGTCATTGTTATGGTTGAGACTACTATTTGTAGATTTTTAGAGCTTAATTGAGTTGGAAGTCAGTGTGGGTCTGCTGGTCGACAGGTGGAAGAGACAATGAGAGCACAATCAAAATTGAATTAATAATGATGGATAATGGATGAAGGAAAGTGAGAAGACCCGCTGTGCTGGGTTTCACACTCTTGAAGCAAAGTTGGATGCCCAGTGGGACAGAGACACAATTAAAAGGAAACTTACTTGATCTCTTAGCTCAAAAATTAAATAAATTCTTAGCCAATTGTTGTTCATCATCCCAATGTGTCTTGACTACTGGGCGGTGGTCTTTACAAGAGGAAGCCTTTCTCATTGTCAACCATCTTCTCAACAGCCGCATCACAATAATGGGTCTCTAAGACAGGGTTCGTATTCCAATAAAAAAATCCAATGCATTATGTCTTTTTTATTATCGTTGACTGTGATTTTGAAACCCTGGTCAGAAGAAAGTTGTGTTGGGTAGCAATTGTTTGCATGTTTTGTGTGGAGTGTTCTACAATTTGTTCACTTTAATAAAAATCGATAATGTGGATCATTTACGTGTAAAATACACATTAAAAAATACCATTTTAAGAAGTTTTAATAGTAGCACAATCCTGTTTTTTATTCAATTGTTTCTAAGCTACTTGATTTTGAGAAATTTGCCAAGAAAAAGAAATTAACAACCATGCTTCACAAAATACACGAATGCTACCAAAATGTCTTAAACTTTGTTAGAATGGCCACATTATGAGTCAATTGCAGAGACAGGCTACTGTTCATCCTTGCCTTTTTAAAATCTTAATTGTTCTGCTAAATAATTGAACCCCTTTTATTTGTGTCCATCTGCTCTCAAATATTTTAGTTTTCTAGGGTTGGACTCAATCTGTTGCTTCTTTCTAGTCAATGGGTGCATTGTATTGTTCTATAAATTAAATTAAATTCATTTATTTACATTTATTTACAGCTTCCCTATTTCCTCGTCTTACTCAATGATTCCAAATCTTTTCTATTTTCTTAACAGGCACGTTAAACATGTTGTAATTTATAACTGCTCTGTACTAGCCAATTGTGTTTGCTTCAGGTTTCACTTTTAATTATTACTAAAACGAAACACTGTGCCCAGATTTCTTCAAAAATTTTCTGAATGAGTGGATATTATGCATGGCATTAATTATACATATTATATATAGTCCAATTATAAAATATGCCTGACCAGACCAGACTAGACCACATACGTACGTTACAGCTAAATTTGGAACATTTACATGCAGCAAAGGAAGCCAACATTCATTCATTCTTTAAAATGAATGAGTTTAAGAGGCGTTTAATTTTTTATTTATAATTACTACCTTCTGCAGTGGACAAGCGACTTTTCCCCAATGATTCTTTATCTGTTATGAATGAGAGTTGAGCTGAATGGAAACGGTGCATGATTTGTAATGAGTGCATTACATTTTGTGTCCATTCCATCGCTGGGAATGAACGATAACGAATTACTTATATAATAGCAGCAAAACCATGCATACTTTCTATACATACACTACCCACTTAATAATCTGGATCTGAGAGAGAAGGTGCATGAGTAGTAATGTGCATAATATGGATGATAATCATACAGTGCATACACGATAATAATAATGATGTAGTACGAAGGAGATGATGTTTTTCCAGCTTCAAGTCTCAAAGTTTTGTGAAAGGTCCAAATTACAAAGGACTTGGTCATAAACATAAAGTCAATAATAACACCAAGACAATACAGCGCCCGAATTTTTACAACAGGATATTTTAAGTCTCGTCCTAACCTGTGATTAAATTTGGTGCCCATTGCTCACGCCTTGCTTCATGTGTGTACATATTCTCGTGGACAGTGCTCATAGTCAGTTCAATGGAGAACCACGACAAAAATTATGTTCTTCTTTTAGTTCTTAAATTCAATCTTGAAAAAGGCACCTCATTGCACAGGTTATGTATTTAATACAATTCATAAGCTGCAGCTAAAATTATGATGTCACTCAAATTACAATTTACTGATGCAATACAATGCAATATACTTCAATATCTATAGGGTTTTTGAAAATGCGTGAAAATGAGACACGATGTGGACACATTTCACCTCAATCATGGGGGATGGTGCCGTTGATCCTGATTTGATTTGTCTCGAAGGTTGTTATGATTAGACTGATTATTGGTTCCCATGCTTTTTGTGGCGGAGAGAGACAAGGGACTGTGAATCGACACATTTAGATTTTTTCTTGGTCAAATTGCACCAAGTTTCGTAAACGTTTATTCCCATTCACTTTTTGCCGAAATGATGATGACTTTGTTGTTGATTATCGGAAGAGAGGTAGTGAACCGAGACTGGCGGACGGAGAAAAAGTTAACCGATTTAAGCTTTCCCATGAATATTTACAGATTCATTTGGCTCTCTCACTTTAAACATTAAATAATAGCGGGACAATAACTCTTCGATACACTATCCGCCATTCAAAACTCTCAGACATTGTCATCAAATCAGTGATTGAATTGTAACAGTTGTTGCTTCTGTGTTTAAGTTGTGCATTTTGTACATGTATCTCAAAAGATGGTAATTCAGTATTTAAAAGAGTGATGACTTTCAGATACATTTAATACAATATGTGTTACAGTTCAATTCTTGATGTATCTGCAATTTGATGTATCTGCAATACATGCTGCCTAGGTGTAAATAAATATATTAATCCAGATTCATATATCTGTTGTATCATGCTCGTGAAAGGCAGTCTGAAAAGATGCTGTTGAATGGAACGTGTGTTTTACATAACATAGTCAAACGAAAGTTCTGAAAACCAACCAGCAGCCCGAGTGGGAGTCAGATCTTGAGCATCTTCAAATCTGTTTTGGATTCAGTCTCAGTTTTTGAAGAGGAGATAAAAAACGCGTCCATGTGTTCTTCTTGGTCCGGAAATCCAGAAAAAAACAGCCAAAGGGTTGACAATTACTCCCGGGTATTTTTAGCTTTTCCTCTTCACTTCTGCCCGGTTTTATCTTATCTCCATTTGCATCAAATTTCTTCTTCGCCACCACTGATTCTTCTCCTCGACTGCGTGTCCCATCATCATTGTCGAGAATGAATGGCTAAGCAATTGGGTGTTGTTGTTATTTCAGCGTGCATTATATTCGATATAGTAAAATCTCTCCGACACGGGAAATGATGAACAAAGTGATTTGCATCAACTTATAGTGTATCGCATGACCGTCGGAGCAACAATAATGGGTACACAATTGGTTTAATCATCATTTGCAAAAAGCATTTCCTGGTTTAGTTCATGGTAGATGGAGACGATGGCAGCGTGGTGGGATGATGCTAAAAAATGTGATTCTTGGAATGATGGGAAACTTGTCCATTTGTGGTGTCCAACCGTCTCAAATCCACACGAAATCTTCATCTGTGTTAAAAACTTGGCTTATATGGTATGGTCCTTCATCCTTCCCCTCTTTCTCTCTTACTCTCTCGTGGTCTCAAAATAATATTTCTGTCACACCACCACACACGTTATGAAATGGTCTTCTCATATCACACATGACATGACGATTGTAAATTTTAGAGACACAAAATACGATTTCATCGTCTATTTCTAACAAATTCAAAATTATCTGTAGCATTAAGGCATATTGCATAATACACAGATTAGATTTTTAAGATACAATATTAGTAATTCATCGATTAGGACTGTCTCAGTTTTATGTATTATATTATTTTCAAAGGAGAGGTATAGTTATATCTACAAATTTCATAAAATTAGGTTGACATTTGTTGACACGCAGATAAATACACACGCAGATACACATGATAAATAATGGCATATGGTTAAAGCAAATTTCTTTCTATTTCGGGTCATCATATTCGACTTCGGATTTAATTCTGTCATTGTCCATCATATCGCCACTTTCACACTGCAGAGTACACATATAAGTTTCTAAAATGATGCTTTAATACATTGCAATATAACGCATAAGTTATCTGCAAAATGTAAGGGTTTGTCCGATTTATTGTCCATCAGTCTCGCCCCTAATTCGTAATGAATGGGATACCACGATTGTGCCCATGGTATGTTTTGTTTTGGTGAGGAAACTAAACTCGTTTTAAGGCAAAGTTATCCAAAAGTGGTACTGGAATTAATGAAGGAAGAGAAGAGTGACTCAAATGTTAATTGACGTGGGGAGTAACGGGACCAGTTAATTACCCATTTCCTTTTGGTTTGATTGCTCATTCATTCATTTTTCCAGGAGGGGCCATCTCCTCAAACGACTTGATATCACCTTATCTCATCTCCACACTCACACTTCAGGAAGGAAACACTTTTGTCCACCTCAACAACCAATCGACAACCTGCATTACTAAAATCATTATGAAATTGAGTTTTTTAACTGCACATCTCTGATAATGGTTGAATATTATTATTAAATATTCTGTAGTAGTCAAACCGTAACAACTCGTTAAGTGCCTACTCCACTCGTTTTAGTGAAAACTGACCCAAAATGTGTGTTACAAGCCAGAAGAGCTCGTAAAAATTCAATAAATCTTTTTAAGCCAAGCTAACAACAGCTGAAAGTAAGTTTTTAGTTGTAAACTAAACCAATGCAATGATAACGGTTTCTTCCAGTCCAGATGCTTCACATAATGAAATACACAAAGGGAATATGAAAACTGAAACATCTTCATGATGATGATGCCTTTCCTTCTCTTGTCTGTTCATGTTCATTGTCATGAGAAGAAGATCACATAAACAGCTCAACAACCACAATATCGCTCTAAAAAACTCAATTAATACACATTTCAAGTTTGAGGGAATAAATACCAATGCATGGATCTCAAGTTTTCACCACTCAGGCAATTAAGAAATCACAATAGTGCATGGAGAGTGGAGAGTATTTTCTTCTATACATAAGGGCACGTACTACCCCACATCATATTATGCATATTACCGATATCTTCCATTTCATTTCATATATGTATTTAGCAGAGAACAATCAGAATAGGCAAGAAGAATGGGAGAAAAGAAGGATAAAAAAGGAAGATTTTTTAGTCTGTCTTTTTACAAAAGCGTTTTTGCTCAAGGAATTGCACTGACGTTTTTAAAGAAGAACGATGAGTTTAATTTTATTAACAAAGGGGGTAATTCCATAACTTTTGGGTGTTAGGACAGGTCGGTGATATTCAGCTGGATTTGTCCATTCATAGCGAAAAAAAACATCAAAAGATTTCGAAGGGCAACCGAATTCTGTTATGAAACATTACATGACACCCAAGGGTCCTCCACTATTTAATTTAATCTAATAGTATTCCTTTTTTTTATGATATATGATAATGAGACATTTTGATACATTTAAATATGACACAAGATGATGAAGATGTAATGTATGCAAAAGTGATATCTGAACACTTGGCGTCGTAGATTTGTTCTGTTCGTGTCGACCCGTGGGTGTTTCCTTGAGATGCGTAGTTATATTAAATTTGGACTCAAGTTACAATAATTCTGCATAAAATTAGATTAGAGCACTTACACCATCAATCATCGCATGATACAGTGAAAGATAAAAGTTTGTACACTGTTTTGAAAATGCTAACCACACTGGCCAATGATGAGCCGGCAATGATGGACACTATTGTGATTGGTGGGCCGTATTCATTTTACAGTATTTCGAAACAGATAAAAGAATTTTTGGAACTAATCTTAATTTGCACGCTTTTAGACTCAAGGAAGTGTCATGGCTCACTTCTCTTCTTTTCGCACAATGCAATATACCATAGCAAAATCTATTGATTGAATTGGCAATACAACGACGTTGGTCTAAGTAAATTTGATGGTGATGTAAAAAGTCAACCGTTACCGATCCCAACCAAAAACATGCAGGCGAGCCGCATCTACAAATCTTAAGAGACCATGCTAAGAGGAGACCCTTCTAAAATTCCCTGCCTTGTGTTTTTGAATTCTCAAATTTCAACCCAAAATCAGATGCCATACAACGTATCTAACTCGATATCATACAATAATGCATACATCATAAAGTATTCTTTGCTGTATTCATAGTTTTGAGAGATATTTTTAAGAAGGAAACTTTTTATTTATTTCTTGATTGATATTTGGTTGTTGAATGATGAGAGTACCGTTAATTTCGGAAGCAGGTGGGCTTCCACCACGGACGCAACAATAAAAAGTGTTTCAAGTCTTTCTCTATTTCCAAATCCAAGGAAAAGTGAATAATAGGAATGGATTGTCTTGTGAGTGAGTCCAGCCAGATGGATGCATGCAGAAGCTTATTTCAACTGGAGGAGCATCACAGTTTTTAACAGAGATATTTGAACATGGTAAAAAACTCATCCGGTTCTTTACTGAAAAGCCCTTTTTGGTCAACCCTCATTCTTTCGTCGTTGTCTATTTTCATGGCTTTAATGATACCCATACGTGGCCATATGGGTGCAAGTATGTAGCTCCATCAGTCATCATCGGGTCGACCAAATCTCACAAAATTTGAAACAAAATCACAATTTTTCTTCGTAGTAATAGTATTTGATGGATGATCGTCTGTTGATATTCAAATGTATAGCTTAACAATAAGCGTTTCGTCTTGTTATATTTTATATATCATCATGAATACTAATATGTACTGAAAGTGGTATACTTTTTTTTTTAAATATGAGAACAAATTGTTCTGAACAATTCTCATTTTGTGATATTGGTAAAATTAAATAACCTTATTGGCAATATTATTATTACACTTTATTTTGTATAAATTTAATTTCTGCAGTATCTGCGGATAAATATGTAGTAGCAACTGCATAATAATATGCCGATAGATTGATTAAAAATTATAACGGTAAGTTTTGTTTTGCATAGTTGCTTGTAGAAATCCTGAACACCCATGCAATTGAATTATGAATTGGCGAAACAATAGAATGTGATTCATGTCATAAAAATATCACAAGAACATAATAAGACCATCCTTTCTTCTATTAAAACAACAATCAAAGTTATAAAAGTAATTAAAATTGATATAGGTGTTTGGTAATTAACTATCCACACCACCACAAAATACTTTGAGAAGAGGCTGAGAATGTATAAAGGATTGTATAGTTAAGTAACAGTCGAATTGTCAGAGTACGCGTAGTATCTACGAAACAGGTATTTAGGGTTTATTAAACATCATTCTTATAAACGTCGACAATAATATTTAGATAATGTTTCGGAAACCAACCGAATATAAAGACTGAATAAGGTTGGAATAAACAAATTTAATGAAAGTTGAATGTTTTACTACATCTTTGTCGTAGTATATTCTTCAGGGAAGGTAAATCGATGATTTCCTTTCGCCACTAAAATTGGCAAGTGCCCAGCATTTGGTATTACGTTCCAGGATAGCGTCAACGTCACGTTCTTATTCCCCCTGAAATACAATATAAAACACAATTTATAACATAAAGTTGTCAACTGAATGAATTCTCGCATCCCATTATTTATTACTTCATAAAGTCAAATTAAACTATGCCAATCAACACAAATTCTACAAAGCCAAACCACTCACCTAAGCCCATTCCCATCATCCCAAAAGTAATATTTTGGCCTAATATTCTTGTGATCCAACACAGCGTTTTCTCCCCGTTGAATAATCTTGTCCCAAATAACGACCTGATTAAGTTTGTTGCTGGGCGTCTCATACTCTGCCGTCAAATAGAGAAATAGTTGTTTCACATTCCAGTTGAACAAGGGTCGGAGATCAGCCTTCAAGTCAAAGATCATAAACCCCATGTCATTCTTCTCGCGGGATGCACTGTAATCGGGGACATTTCTCCTGAAATACACATAACACACACAAATAAATATGATAATAACCAACCAACCAATCCAATCATCAATTTATTCAACTGCCGACTTACACAAGGACCGTGACAGTGTTGATATCTGCATTTGCGGAGTAGTCTCGGAAAGCCGTTGTTACAAAGCAGACAAACGTAAGACCCGCAAGAACACTGACCGTGTACGCTGCGAGGGCGTGACACCTTGTGAAAGCACTGTGCATCCTGCGGGTGGTGGTGGTGGGTGTAGAATTATGACCAAGAAGAAGGAGGAAGTATTATTTAAAATCAGTCGAAATATTTAATGTTGGAGGAAGGAGACAGTTATGTATTATTATTACAGCAGTGTTGGAGACAGCAGATTGGATGGAGGCGATGACGGCAGAAAATAGAAGTGCCGTCGTGTCACTAACTATTTTAAAGCGAGGGAAGTACCGCCAGCAGCAATCCTCTCTTGCAACCCCAACCTGCACCTCACATAAATTCATTGCCATTCGCCTCATGAAAATTAAAAAAAAAATGTTTAAAACTTTACAATTTTGTGGTCTATTTTTTTATTGTGATAAACAATTAAGATGTAACTTAATTATTAATTACCTTAATTATTAATTGAATATGATTTACTTAATAAGGCAATTATTGATTTTATGTTCTCTGATTTAATACTCTACACACATACAAAAATACAAAGCATGCATTTTGGAAAATTATTATAGTAAATAACAGTTGAAATAAATTTTATATTGTAATTTCTCACCTTCAAAACACACATCCTCCTATAACCCAAAATCCGGTGCATGCTTTGATTTGATTGAGCAAGGGCATTCATATATTGATCGCATATATTCCTCATCCCATAAACTTTACTATATAATAATCATTGAATTGATATACGATTGATTAACAAATAACTCAAATATACATTCACGCCTCACATGCAAGTGAGTTGACATATTATCAAAATTATCATGTAGTTGACCCTCCAGTCCAGCCAGTGTGGTTGGTTGAAGCTGGTGATATAATAATATGAAGATAACAAACGTATGATTATGATTGAATTGATGGGTGGGTGGGTTTTAAACTATAGGTTTGAAGTATTTTATTTTTATTGTGATTGATAAATTACAGATCGATTTTTCAATTCAAAACTATTAGAGATTTTACTTCGTGTTTACACTATTGGTTTTGTCATTCATATTTACACGACTGTAATCTTATATTTCGTGTCTGTGATTCTCAAAGTTTGAGAAATGAGAGGTCAATCCTTGCACTTGACAGGAGTAGTGGTGGGAATCCTCATAGTCTTGATTTCTTCGAGGACGTTGAATTCTTGTTCTGCAAAATTATTCAATCCTTCGACAGGTTTTGTGATTTCACACTTCCCTCAAGACGAAAATCAGGAAAGGGAGGAGAGGGAGGAGGTTGAAGAACCATTGCAGGAAATGGGGATTCCAATGGTCATCAATACTTGGGGCTCCGAGGGCTTTGACGCTGGAAATTCGAGAGGTACGTAAGTATATTGGGCAAACCTTTGAACATCAAATTTGTGCTTCTTGCTATTACACAATCCATACTCATTTTACTAATTTTATCGTGTATTTCAGCGTGGGACACATTGATTCGGGGTGGATCAGCTTTGGATGCTGTTGAAGTGGGAGCCACTACCTGTGAAGAGATGCAATGTGATACCACAGTAGGATTCGGAGGCAGTCCGGATGAAAATGGGGAAACAACGCTGGATGCCATGATAATGGACGGGTAATAAATATTTTTTTCTAAATTGTATATTTCAATTCGTGTACCGATCTAATTTTTGTTTAATTTCACTACAAACATTATTAAACAGTGAAAGACATGCCGCAGGCGCAGTTGGGTGTTTGCGGAGGGTGAAAAATGCGGTGGGAGTAGCAAGAAAAGTATTGGAATATACGTCTCATACGCTTCTGGTTGGCGATTTGGCGACTCAATTTGCCTTAAGAATGGGATTTCCGTAAGATGTTGCATTTATTTTGATTATTTTGACCTCGTACTACCGAACACACACAGCAAGTATTCCTCATGCATGTGTTGTCTTGATTGCAGAGAAGAAAATCTTACCACGCCTCTTTCTTCGGAGATGCACACAACTTGGAAAAGGGATAACTGTCAACCAAACTTTTGGAAAAATGTGAATCCAGATCCAACCGTATTTTGTGGACCCTACGCACCTAAAAATTTGACAAATGTTCAATCCACTGCTGAAAGTACTCGAGTAATTGACCGATGGAACCATGACACTATTGGGATCGTGGCAATTGATTCACTTGGGCGAATAGCTTCGGCAACATCTTCAAATGGTGCTAGGCACAAGATTCCAGGGTATATTGTTATTGCATAAGAAATAATAAACATTGTGTAATTGCTAATTCGCATGTCTTGTAACCTGAAGTCGTGTTGGAGATGCCCCCATTGTTGGAGCTGGAAGCTATGTGGATAAGGATATTGGTGGAGCAGCAGCAACTGGAGACGGAGACATCATGGTCCGGTTTCTTCCAAGGTATCATGCTGTAACTTCCGGGATTTCTCTTTCCATAAAAAATGTCAAGTGTATGCAAAACTCAAGGAAATATTTGTAATCGCAGTTTACTCGCCGTAGAGAAAATGGGAATGGGCTTAAATCCAAAGGCAGCAGCTGATGATGCGATACGTAAAATCGCTAGATATTATCCAACTTTTAGTGGCGCACTGGTGGCTGTGAATTTGCGTGGCGAATATGGAGCAGCGTGTCATGGGATAACAGGTGGATTTGACTACTGTGTCAGTTCTCCAAAAAGTAACGAAACACTTATATTACATACAGACTGTACATCTCAATCCCTTTAGAAATCATCTTCTTTTGTCAATGATCCAATCAATTTAAAAATACACACATTTTCAACATATTTTTACATCGTTCGACTTTGAATACTTTTATTCGCTTCATTGAGTTATTGTAGCTGTTTGCTGCTGAACGCTAATAGACGTCCGAGATACGTGAGGTACAAAGGCAAACAAATAAAGACGCTATAACAATTTTAAGGTTATTTAAGGTTATAATACATAAAATTATTTACACTGACTTTTCGAAGCTGCAAAATATTAAGTTTATTCGGACTGTGAAATTAATACCGTGAGAGCGTGAGTACATGAATATCCAGGTGGTTACAAGTGGCATAAGTAGTGTATAATAAGTCTCTTACTATGCTCGACTTGCATATTATTATGTTGTATAAATTAAGTAACAGATTGATTACATAGGTTTCGTGCATGACCCTGTCAACTTGAGGTGCTATGCAGTTTTTTTAAGTTACAATAGTGCAATTTTATACTGTGCTGGGGGCCTTAATCTCTTTTTTGACTACATAAAAGTGATATTTGTTACCAAAAAGACCCCATACTACAGCTACATTTTCAACTATGATGTTAAAGGGAATTGTCAAGAGAGCGCCGATGAGAACGAGAAGTGAGCGACCCAAACCCATTCGATGCAACGAAAACGACTTGATTACTCCAAAGATGTACATGTAGATATTCATGGCGCCGATGAAGGCACATAGAAAATTGATGATTGCAGGACACGGGATGGGGGCCATGACGGCGAGAATGATATTAGACGTACTGAGAGGGAGGGTTACCCATGAGTAGAGTGAAATGGCTGCAAGTAAACATAAGCATTTAATAAGAGATTTTGGGGCATTGGATACTATCATAAACACGCTGCTAACCTAGGAATATCTTTTTATTCCATTCAATCTCTCCAGAGTGTACAACCAGATAGATTCCCTGAAAGATTGAATGTGTTAAAAACATCATGATATTGATACACACATATTGATTTGAAAGAAATAGTTGAAAAATGGTCTACATACTTGCATCCATCGTTTCCGTTGCTGGAGAAAGTCCCACATGGTAAACGGAGACTTTTCCCACATTTCACCCTCGATGAAATTGAATGTGTACCCTTCAGAGTATGCCTTCATACCGAAAAAGCAGTCCTCGGCAACTGATCCATCCGGCCCATTGTCAAAACTAATTTTCCGCTCAGCGCCAGCCTATACCAGTAGAGATAGGTGTTCAATACCTTACAATTGCATCGTCCCATAAGATTAATATCGAAGATCCTTACCTGAGTCACAACGTAAGACCCTTTCCATGAGAAGTATGGCTTATGGAACAATTTAAATTGGGCCCTAAGCTTTCCCATGTCGTCAGCAACTCGAAAACTATCCGCCAAAGTAGTGAACCAGTTAACAACCTACAATAATATAAATGACGTTTACCGATTGAATATTTTGTTTTTGTTAGAACCAACGTGCTTAATTTCGCTTTGACGTACCTGATCGTTAGCATAAGTTATGACGCCTTGGCCAAATTGATGTTTTCCATCAAAAACAAAATTTAGAATTCCCCTGATCGCGTTATCAGTAAGGATAGTCTCTTCGTCCAAATGTACAATCCAATCTGAGTCGGACAATATGTTAACCTCCTGCTCGAGACAATATTGGAGAGCCCTTGCTTTAAACAAGAAGAAAAACCATAGTTAGATCCTCAATCTTGCTTTACTCAACTCATTCGTAATATTGTGCATACTGTGGATGGTATCTCTGCAGAGTAATTGTAATTATCATAAAAAATGTCGCTATCTAAGTACCAGGAAGACCCTGTAATCGGTGTGGACTGGTTCTTTTATCGAGAAGGTGTGGGTGAACCAATAAAACGGAGAAAATTGATTCAGGCAGATGTAGACAGTAAGAAAATTGATTAGCAATAAAGACAACTGTTCATTGTGATTTTATGGTTATTTGAAATAGTAATGTTATGTTATTTGTCAGATATAAATGTCTTCCAAACATACTTCACTCTTTACTTGGATAAGGGAGGGTCATCAAGGGAAATGAGCATCAATTATGCTAACAGTAGGAATCTTGTTGACCGAGCTAAAGAAATTTTATCTAAATTTTCAAATGACCCTTCGACTCTTGAAGGATGTAAGATGAGGCAAGTTTGTGCAGTTTGCTGTGATTTTTTACAGAACAATAACCTCCTGCGCATGACAATGACGCATTGAGATATGAGAAAACGTAATGAACATTCGTCAATTCATTTGTTTTTTTAGAGAGTTGGAAGATTTGTATGAATGGACATGTTCACCACCTCATTCGTATTCTCTGCATTTCTACACTCTTGAATGGATTGCACGGAGGTTGAAATTTTGCTGTAGGATTTTAATTGGTGGCCATTTCTCAATGGACCCTTACTCGTCCTTTCTAACACTCAAACCTCATCTCAAAATCATCAAAGAGCAGATAACATCACTTCTTCACCTAATGCCTAAAGTGAGACGAGAATATTTTCTGAATCCTCCTCCACCCCCACCTACAGTTTTATTAGTAAAAGAGCTACCACCACCACCACAAAATGAAACAAAATACCTTGTCTCTGCAGAAGTAGATAATCAAAATTCTACCCTGGACATGAGTATAATAGTAAATTCGGTGTCTACTGGCAATGCCTTGCTTGACGAAGCTCTCAGGGTGGAAGGAGAAAATGAAAGGAAGCCGTATCCTTGTGACGTTTGCCCAAAAAGATTTAAAACAAGGACCGATTTAAGCAAACATGCCAGGGTCCACAGTGTTGAAAAACATTTCCACTGTCACCTCTGTGATAAATCTTTCAGACTTTCTCAGTTTCTCATCATCTGATTAAACATTTAGCATCATCAATACATGGAATTAAAAAGCCCTACTCGTGCAACATTTGTAAGACAAAATTCAAAACTTTGAAAGAAGAAAAAAACCACATTAGATCCGAACATAAAGGAAGTAAAGTCCGAGCCACGAAAATCAAACCTACAACTCACTAAATTACTCTGTGGCACTATTCAATAATTATTGTAAAATAAATTGTTTTGGTTCAATAACTTGTTCGTAATAAAATGTTTGATATTACCTTTAAATATTACCTTTATATTATTTATATTACCTTTAAACAAGGCACCGGACTTGGTCACATATGATGGTGGAACAACAACTTCTCGCACCCGGCTGTAGTCACTAAGTCCTGGAATCTTTTTATCTGTAACCACTTCAACGATGAAATTCTCCAGCCCCACGTCCAAACACAAGTTGAGATTTCGTGTCACATTCTTCTTAACAAGGTCCGGGTAATCTCCCCGGGTTACAACACGAATACAGATGAAAGGGGCAAGAAGGGGCGATCCTTTGAGTAATGTTTTCTCCGGAAACGCGTTGAATAGAAGAAGGCCCATTGCATTGAATATAACTTGTGGCAGTGCTAGGAATGTGAGGAATCGCAAGGAATACAGCACAATGGTCCAAAATACTCCATAAGTCGTCCAAGGATCTGGTGGCTCGGCAGAATCTGATTCATTTCCCCACAGTGATAACGCTCCTGAAGCAATTTCAAATCCACCAATAAGTCCTGTGAGGAGACAGCAGTGCACCAAATGTTTTGTTCGACTCGACCACATTGTTCTCTGTAATAAATGAAGGAATTTCCAATTTAGAAATTGTAACACACACACAACAAACCCCAATTTTCATAGCTGAAGCGTGTCAGTCAGTATCGTTCAATTTAATATTATAGATTCTAGATAGATCGATAGCCCTCCTTTTTAGTACGCCTTCATTGACAAATCGATTTTCGAAGTTGTTCAATCGCTCAGAAAAACACGGAATTTCGTTTCATTCAAGGGCATATTCAGCCGTTGTTATAGTCATGCAATCACCTCTCCATGCCATCGTTATTACTGGTACCGACCAACTACCAACCTGAGTTTTACTTGACACGAGAAAATAAGTAACATAACATGAAGTATATAACAAACTAAACATGAACTGAGAAGAGTATATAATCCCCAACAACAAATATACAAAACAAACCAAAACCACACACCGCAATTTAAGAATATTATTGGTCACTGAATTGACTAACTGACTGACATGCTTGAAGTACATGTCTCCTCTTCCCTGAACGATTTCAAAATAATAATATGCACAATTTCACAAACTTACCTACTTTCTTTCCAGGCTTAATAATTTAATTCAATATAATGTTTACTATTCACAATAATGTCGCACAAATGCCCGGCCCACTTTTTATAATAAATTTAGTATGTAATACCCAAAAAGTAATAATACTGATCGAGGTTCTCTTATTCCTCTTCTGACACTGAGAGTATAAATTATTATGATCCAGCCACCTGAACGAACTAAATATTAATAACTGCCTGGAATGGATGATGATGAGTCGCTCGCTCGTTCAGACAGCCGATGATGATGAGATGAGCAGTAGTTGTTAATAGTGACTCCCACAAACTATTTTGTACTTTTGACAAGAGCAGACCAAAGCATAAAATAATTAATACAATGCAATCAACAACTTAACTGTGGCTGACACAAGAATCCGACTTTTTTTTATACTCAATCAATCCTTTACCACACATTTAATTTTCTCAAATATTTATCCATTACGCTTTATCTCTGTTTAATTCTAAGAGGAATTGCATTGTGAATAATGTTATGATGAATCATACTGACGAACTGTTTTCTAATAACAACGAACAATATTATTGCAACGAATGAATCAGTAGTAGTATTAAATTTAGTACATTTTAATTTTTTTAAATGTAGTTAATATTATTAAGGAACAATAGTAGTGTAGACTGAGTCCGGGAGGAAATGTAAGTGCACAGCTCCCACTACTGAACTGAACTGAATAAAAGGCTTATAACACCACTTCCTTCCGCAGCACATACCATACACACACACGAACGAACCCCACCCGGTCCCGACCGGAGAATACCCGCTTTCCCTTTTGTATGCGTATTATGTCTGCATGTCTTTTTTACTTTCACTCAAAAAAGAAAGAAGAATAGTGTCATTATGGATTGTGAGGTTATTAATCAATCATCATATAACCAAGCCAAACCACGCATCATCATAACTGTGAATGGGCCACTTAGATACATGCTTTTCTTTTTTTCGTGGATATTATTATTATTGTCCTCGTGACCTTGTTTGACTTGACATAACGAGGACAAAATGACAACAAAGATCGGTCTTTTTAATGTATAAGCTTGCATTGGACAGTGGTATATTCTTCTCAACGGAGTCGTTCGTGATACGATGCACGCAGTGTACATAGCACTCTTATAATATAGCATGCATGATGAAAATTAAATATTCACATGGCTAATTATGCAGTAATGCAATCATCGATAATTACTTAATTCCAAAATTTAACTATACTCACCAGCTTAAATTTTCTAGCAAAACTTCGCCAGAGACGAACCAAATTGATACGCATCAAGGTGAAAACCTCTTTCAAAATTTTGTCTCTTCCAAATTTTGGAGGGGCTGTAAAACCCAATTTTGGTATTAATTTCACAGTACGGGGGGTTTGATTTGACATGTTAACTCTACAGACGGCCATAATTTTCGGTTAGTTTTTTTTGCTCAAATAGGAAGAAATTCGATAATATTATTTTGCTGAAAGGACCACCTACTGTGAATTTAAATGTTATTGATTATTTTGGTGGATGGTTGTGGGTGGCGAATTCTGCGTCACCATAAAAAATTGTGATTTCATGTGATCCATCCTAATCTGTAGCTGCGGCAATTAGCCTTTAATGTGCTACCGCCGCTGGTCGGGCTATCTCTTGTAATGAGTAGAACGACCACCCTACAAAGTACATACAATCTGTAGCTGGATTTCATGGAAATCAAAGTGGCTGGCATGGAAACATAATATATGCATCTCATTTTCACTTCAGCAGTAGCAACTCTGTGATTTATTAGTAAGTAACCCGACCTGACAAGGAATTTAATGTGCAAATTCACTTTAAATACTTTCAAGTAGAATACAGATATATGATGTTGGTTCATATATCTTTTGTAGTGCGTGTGTATTAAATATAATGGTTGGTTACAAATTGCATTCAGATTATCAGTTTAATTATGTTCCATAGTTCATCGAGTTTTATCTCAATCTCAACCCCATTGCATTGTATTTAGTATGTTGTATGTAAGAACGAGTCATGATGAAAATTATGTGAATAGACATTTGAGAATGAAAAGATAAGATATGTAGAGTAGAATGGGTGACTCATGAATATATGGAGCAAAGGCTAAAACATAATGAGTTTTGACGAGACAAAGTGTAATACAGCCTGTATTACACGTCATGGTTAAATAGTTACGTCACATCATATCCAAGAATTTTTTTGGGAACAAACATTCAACTTATTTGCTAATCACAGTGCAAATGCACTTCAACCGAGGTAATGTAATTTGATGAGTAAGTTGGAGAGGGGAATTAACATTGACGTGCATAGAATGTAAATAAGGTTCAAAGGCATATTACTTTTGAGACTCAAATAGTGTTATGAGTAGTTATGAGTAATTAGAGGACAAAGGAATTATATTTATTTATATTTTTAGCCTTAAATGCTCTGTACGAACGATATCACGAAAATGTTAATAGTCAGATCAAATGAGTTTATTTACTCGAGTAAAAATAAGCCATTAAAATGTGTAACAACAACCTCATATATGTAATGTATGCCATAATTCTACAGCAAATGTTCCTTTATTAAATTCAGAATTAAAAATTTAGAAAATATCTAAAATCCTATATATTAGTAATTCATTTATGTTTTACAAAATTAGATGTATGCGGGTCATTACACTTTGTCAAAAATATACTATTATGTATAATTAAATTTAGCCTGTATACAAAAACTCGCCATATTTATTTTCAGTTGCATTCGCATTTCGCATTCACAATTTTTTAATTCAATAATTTCTTCAGTTCATCCCTCTTATACTCTAGAAACAAACATTGGGATAATTGTTGGCCGAGGTTGACGTAAGAAACCCTGATGCCCAACAATAGTAAACAAATCACTGATTTGTTTAAGACTGACTTGTATAAGGGATGAATAATGGAGTACGCACATTAAAAAGAAACACACGGGATATTAACATGCGAACGTTAAAAATTAAGACATACAAAGATAAACGCCGTTAAATTCTATCGTTTATGTTTCCTAGATTTCCGACGACTTCTAGAACTGCTGCGGGATCTATCTCTATCGTGCTTCTTTTTCCTAAAAGAGATAAATATGACTTTAGTATAAAACATCAAATTTGAACTTCACTTGTACTCACCTTTTCTTTGAGGACCTTCTTTTGCTACGTTTCTTTCTCCTACTAAGGTCACTACTGACATTCGAGAGTGAAGAGTCAGAGGAATGGGAGAGGGATCTACTGTAAGAACGGGAACGTGCAGGAGATATGCTCCTAGATCTCCTGTGAGAACGCTTTCCATTCTTTGCTTTAGGGCTTGGGGAATGACTGGACAATCTTTCGTGCGATTTTGCGCCGTTCTCCTCCAATGGGGTTGACTCCGGAGTCAAAGAAATCTTATCAACTTTATTGGCATCTAAAAAAAATCAGTAGTCGAGTTTAAAGGAGTGTAATTTGTATTTAAGTTTATCCTACCATTTTCTACGTTGTTATTAATTGTGGAAACAGGTTTATCAGACACGGTAGACTTTGCTGAAATTTGTTGTAGAAATAGGGCCGCCTTTTGTCTTCGCATCTGTTTCGTCAATCGTTCTTGTTCAGACTTCTCAAGTTCATTACTATGAATAACCTGTGGAATATTATTTTCAGCATCTGATGGAAGATTAACTGTAATGTCGGGTGTTAATTCAAGTTGACTGAGTGGTTCTGAATTCTGGAGAACGCTCGTTGTATTATTTTCATCAGAGACTTGAGTCAACGTTTTCCCAATGGCGGTAGAAAACTGGATTTTAGGCTGTAAACATGAAAATGTTTAAGGAAATGATAACACAGCTCAATTTAATTTAAACAATTTTAAAATCCTTACTGGGGACGATTCCTTCTTGGCAAATAATGCGTTTTTCTTTTTTATTAATTCAATACGGGAAGCAACTTCAGGAGGTATCGATGTGGGTCGGCTGCATATACTTTCTAAATTTGCAATAGGTATTCCGCTAGCTGATAAAGGTAACTCAACAGACTTGAGGATAATCCTCTTAGGAACAACACCGGATTCAAGGATAGTGCCTGAGGTGGTAGAAGTGGCTTTAGAGTTGGACCCTTCAAATGCGTAGCTCACAAAATTTCGATTAACGACAACCGCAGAAGTTTCTGCGCTGAATCTCTCTTTACAATTTAGATAATACCAATGATAGACGTGAGATGGATTTAAAAATATGAATCTAGGATCGCCTTTAGTTCTAGCAAGCTCTTCAAATGCTAGACCATTCTTCACGACGTAACTTGCCATTTTTTCAATAACTAACTGGTCACTTGAATTTGGAACATGACTGTCTGGGCGAGCCTGCGGAACACTAGGATCGTAGTAAAAACTATTGTCCCCACTCATGGAATATACATCAGAAGAATACACATCGGATCCTGCACAATATTGGGAGCTAGATGATACACCATTAAAGGCATCATAGTTAACATAAGAGTTTGCAACAGGTGGAGGTGGCGGAGTAGGACTAGAAGTGCCACCAGAATTTGAAGACCCTTGAATTTTAGATACTAGTAATGAGTACGCTGAATTTTCAGTATTTGGTCTGAAGTTGAGGGCAGGTAAACTGGTTAGAGTATCCACAACTGAACTGCGAAATAGACTTGGATGTAAATATCCATCATCATCATCACTACTGCTACCTTCTTCTTGATCCGCTGCTGCAAACCACAATTATAACTTTAATATAAATCATTCACAACAACCGGTTATAATTAAATAAGCAATACTTACATGAAGTTTTTGGCACAGGCTCAATGACTTCTGAAGCTTCCTGTTCGGGAGTATATGAATTGTCACGAATAGCTTGGACCAAATACTTGAAGTACGGATTAAGTGTGTCCTTATATTCTAGAAAGTTGAAGAGCGGATTTCCTGATTGTTTAGTTTTCAGTATAATTTCCATCTGGCTGCCATGACCCGCAATAAACTTGGCTGTCTTCTCAATTATAGAATGCAACTTCATTGTAGGAGGCTATAAGTCAAATTGTATACTTGAGTGTCATGAAGTACTAAATATACTTAATATAGATATATAAATATGTATCAATCAATCAAATTAATGTCCCTACCACGATAACATTAGGTGGCATCATTAATCCTAAAGGTTTTATGTACGGACGTTCATCCTCAGCTTTATCAACAGTTGTGACTCGGCTCCCAATCCCTTCGTCTCTCGGCCCTTCATCATAGCAATATCCCACGGCAGCGTAAGAATCCTCCCCCCTGTGTCCTCCGGAATTGACATCAAATTGAAATTTGCGAAATTCAACCTCCTGATAGTTGCCATCATCAAATTCCGAATCTTCTCTTAAATCCCTATATCTTTCTTTCTCGAGAAGCTTTTCCAACTGCGCCTGATCCAGCAGGCTACCCTCGATATGACCAACTCCATCTGATCCACTTCCCTCGGAAATATCCATCAGAGCACCACGGCCATCATAACGGTCAATTTTAATAGAGGAATCCCCCATCCAAGGGATCAAATGACGTTCATCCTCAATCCAAGCAGCCTTGTCGTCATCTCTAAATAGTTTACAGGCATACCCAAAGACGAGGATTTCGTTAGGGTCCGCTGCCATTCCTCCAGGCTCCCCACCACCTTTCCACTCCATTCTTCCTCCGACAAAGTAAATTGGATTATACTTTCACCAATTGGATATATGTAAACCAAACCAGCAACGTTGCTAAAGTATGATTCTTATTTCCAATTCCAACATCTTTATCCATCGACTGATATATAAGGGCCCACTGCATGCCTTATTACGGCCTTCAACACTTATAATCTCATTCAAAACACACTTACAGATCCTCAACACTGTGATGATGAGCAGCTAGAATACTGAAACAAACAGTCATTGATATATACATACATACATTGTAACTGCAAACTGATGATAAATTCATTCTTACCATTTCTTGACATGTGACATGAGGAAGGAAGCTGATTACAAACAAATTATAATAATCCTTTTTTGAGATCCTAAATTTAAAACTGTTCGAAATATGTCTACAACATATACACTCACTCAACACACAATACAAATCTCACAATAATATGAATGAAGACAAGAACGGAGAATGTGGATTTCTTGATGTTGTTAAAACGAAGGCACCAAATATTTTGAGTTGCAGTTCGCTGAATCTGCCGGCAATTTCGGGGTAACACAGGCACAAAATTTGCTCATGCAATCCAAACATACACTATTTTAAGTAAAAATAAAAAAATATCATCATGGAATATATTATATGTGTTGATATCCCATTATTTATTTGAACAACAGCAGTGAATGAAATGGAAATCAGGACGAGAAATCCCAGTAAATATTCTTTTCATCATGAATTTATTTGGCGTTTTTATGTATTCTAATTGTATATCAATCTTTTCCATATCCGCTTCCATTCTCTTATCGGTATATTAACGTTGCTTCAAAAAACCCAATAACAATTGGTATTTTCTTGTAGCAGTCAGTGTTAATTCTCATTATTATGCTGTTATATCCACTAGTTTTGAAAAGTAGTATTCAATCAACACAGAAAAGTTGTATAGTAATCGTATAATAGATTTATGTATAATTAACAAGTATTGGTTAATAATAATAATAGTAATAATTATGTTGATGACACTATCTATCACTACCTGAGGTTACTGTAGGTTCTGGTTTAGGTCATCTTCATCATATAGCTTACACTAGAAAGAAACGGCAGCTGCATTGCTTTTCTCAGTTGATGATGATGTCCATGTCCATTAATTCTCAATATCCCAATCCCCTGCAAAGTTTAGTTCCACACTTTAAATTTACATTTTTGTAATGTATGTAATTTATATTGTAATTTAATTTAAGAAGAGCTCAACTAATAGGGCTTATCAATTAAATAAGAAGTGATAAATGCGGTTAAACTAGAGCCTGCCTGATCATATATCAGTAGTTTGTAAATGGCATCACTAAAAATTAAACCAAGCTTATAGTGTAATAGGCAACAATTGGAGTGTAGCTAAGAAAAAGTAGATTCTATTATAAATTATATGTATTCATTACAATGAGGTATTATTGTAGTGCGGTGGTGGAAGCACAATTATTTCGGAATAATGCCAATCAATATCATTCGTGAAATGATTTTACTAAAATCATAAAACATGCAGTTGTGTAGTTTAATTTTTAATTATTATACACTATTATTAGCTGGTAGCGAATTGAAACGAAAAAACCTGAGGAGCACTATATGAATAATGTTATTATTATAAACCGAAGTAGTAGCCATGCATGGATAGTTGATACTAAAATACTCAAAGAAGGAAACTTCATAGGCTATTAGGGCCAAAAGAAGCGGAACTATTGCTATGTACTAGACTCAGCATACTTCCAGATTTTGGGTCATCCTCGTGATAAACTTCTCTCGATGGCTCTGTAAGTGCTAGCGCACTAAACCAAAATAAATCACAAATGTTAGAAAGAAGAAAATCATGATCCAAATTGATTTAGATTTAAGTAATTACCTGAATCCTCGCCGTGTGGATTCTTCATCAAACTGCTCCAATTCTCGCATCTGCCGCTCTTGAAGAAGACGGATCCTTTCCGCTCTTTCACTGGCAAATTGCTGGAGCTCCTCGCGCATCTAAATATTAATTCTCGTTAGAATTAAATAAAAAATGGAAATCAATGAAGCTCAAACAGCAATAACACCTACCTTTTGCTCCAACAACGATCTGCGAATTGAAACGCGTTCTGCTAGTTCCCTACGTTCCCGATCCCTTTGCGCTTCGGCCTGCATCTTATTTTTTGATTGATATGCAATCAAAATTTCCAGCTCCCGTTCCAATCTTTCTTTCAACTGTTGAGCTTCCACTTCTTGTGATTCATCTAGCCGAATCTGTAATTGTTTTAACCATTAATACCTTATTCCTTATAAATTAATAATACGTAATGTCTTTATGGACCAACCGATTGTTTTTGAAGCATTTCGGCAATACTTTGTTCGTATTGTTCACCCAAGAGAGCCAATTTCCGCCGCTGTTCTTCTTTCAATTTCTTAATCACTACTTTTTGCTCTTCTTTCGGCGTCGTCTGAAGGATTTGAGCTTTTAGTGCTTTATACTGAACAGTTTGAATTTTGCATGTGTCTCTAAACTGCTTTCGAATTTGGACTTCTTTTTGCTTCAGACTTTTTGGTTGTTGTTTCAATTCTAAAGCGTGCTTCTTTTTTAATTCTACTTCAGCCCGTTTCATGTATTCATGCTGATTCTGCAGCTCACTATGATGCAATTTTCGGACTTGATCTTCTCTTAACTGATGCACTGCCCTTTGCTGACTATATTCTAATTCTTGGGTCAGCTCGTGTTGCTTGATCAACACGTTGTGAGCTTGCTCCAATTGCTGCTGACGTTTATTCAGTTCCTTGAAGAATATAATAACGTGATTAGCGATAAAATGATGCTTGTTTATACAAACTTATAACTTAATATTATATTTATACCTCTCGAAGAAGGTCTTGCTCTAACTGATGATAGGCAATTAGTTTTCTTCTTCTAAATTTTCGAACCTCCAAGTCCAAATAATCCTTCTGGTTTCGAAGCATTCGTTGTTCCTCTTGCTGTTCCTGGTAAACATTACATAATGTTCATTGCAAGAACCAAACTTTTCAATAAGGGAAAATTTCTTATTTTTAATAAAGATAGTCTTACTTGGTATTTTAGGTTATCTTTTTGACTCCTATATAAAATCAGAAACGTTAACATTATATACAACACAAATTGGTAGATAATGTAACAAAAACGAAGCTACACATACTGTAAGGTAGCTTCCCGTTGACGCTTTGGAGTTGACTCATCTTGACTAAGCTCTCTCTTCCATCGTTCTTTATTTTGCTTGTACTCTTTACGCTTGTGTAGTTCAAAACTCTTTCTTTCTTGCTCCTGCCTGGCCATTATTTCCTTTGTCAATCTTTTTTCTGCGTTAGAATTCTGTTTCAACTGTAACATAAGAAAATGGGTTATTTACATTATTTTAGAACAACATGGACAATTTGATAAAACTTTAGAAACAAAAAAAAATACTTTTCGATCCAACTCTTGCTGGTGTCGAGCTTGCAATTTTTCTAGCTCCTTTGAAAACTGCTGAAGAAGGTTTTCATATTCACTATCGAGCATTTTCCTGTGAGTTTCCATCTCTAATCTACACTTTTCCTCCAGCTAGATGAATAGACATAAAAGTATAGTACATGATCAATGACGTGGATGTGAGCATTAATTTAACACAATCTTACCTTAACTAAACCACTTTGGTGTTCTCTTCTCATTCGCTTATATCCGCTCATCTGCTCATACATGTCCTCATGCATATGCTCCTTCTGCTGTTTTGTCACAATTGAAGTAGTACGTATGGTTGCAAAATTATTGGGTACTCTTTCCATAGACGAGGTATACGACGCCTTTTACAAAAACAAATAAATGTAAATCTAGTATATGCTTTAATGCATAATCCTAAACAAGGAAATGCCCTTATTTAGGATTATTTAGAAATATCAGTAACCTTACATAGGAAGTTCGAATCCTTGGGGGCCTTATCGAAATAGGGGGGTAATTAGGATCATCATGTTCGTGCATAATTGGGATAGAATTCGTTGAAGACGACTGTGACGATGCAGACACTCCAACAGACTGCACACTTCGTTCAGAAGTTATACTGTTGCTCTTACTGCTATCTCCTCCGGGAATATCCTCGTTTCCTGGAATGAAAATATTTAATATATATGTTAGTAAACAATAGAACGAATTATTGTATGCGCCACATACCATCACCATCACCAAGCTGACTATCAGTTTCACACGAGTCTGCCATTAGTATTTTCTTCATTTTTCTATAATTAAGGTTGTCTAAGTCACGTACAGCAGCCTTTGTACCTTTAAAATTCAATTAAACCATAAACCACCATGAAATATTCGTCTGGGAGTATGAGTGAAAAACCGTAGCAAACTTACGGCTGATCAAATCCGTAAGAACATGATTCGATTTAGGGCGAGTGATGAAAGGATGCAACAACAATTTGTGGGATGCTAGCCTTTCCGTTGGATTCTTTTTGAGACACAAGTCTACAAATTTTCGGAAGGTATCTGACCAGTTCGACACTTGTAACATAGGGCTGTCATTCTGTGCAATGTGGTACAAGGCACTCATTGCATTCATATTGAAATAAGGAGGCTTGCGCTCCGCTGAAAACAAAATGTAATTGAACATTAGAATGTACGAACAACGTCGTATCTGGAGAGCTTACCAAGCTCAATGCAGGTGATACCAAGTGACCAGACATCAACTTTACCATCATATTGCCCCTCATCCATGGCCAAAATGACTTCAGGGGCCATCCAATAACTGAAATTTTTTAATAAAAATAAATTGTAAGTCTTTACGCACGAGAGTGTGAATAAATACGAATTAATGACAATTATACAATTATAATAATCAAACCCTAAGTCAAATTAGTTTTGCCATTTCTGAATACTCTCAATTAAATGTCCGTGTTTCTTTTATATTATATAAAAGAAACACGGACCTGACTACACTTTAAGTGATTGAAATTAAAATATATTAACTTACGGTGTCCCAACAAAGCTATTAGCCGGACACTGAATGGAAGCTGATCCAAAATCCGCCAACTTTACTGTCCCATTTTCTGTTAGCAGAATATTACCAGCTTTTACATCACGATGTATCCGACCCAAGGCATGAAGATGAACCAGGCCTTTAAGAACTCCTTCACATATCGCTGAAATCTCATCTTCTTTCAAAGGCCTGTAATTGGATAAAGGTCATTAGAATTAAAATTAGGGCTTTGCACAACTTTTGATTGACTATATAACTATTTGCATTAAAACTGACCTTTTGTGAACTTCAATGATGTCAGACGCTGAGCCCAAGCAATACTCCATCACCAGCTGCAAGGGTTAGCAAGATACATCCTCGTCATTTTTATAATTAATACCATGCAAGACAACAGTATCGTTGTTGTATAACTATAGTCAAAAAATAGTTCTTACCCAGGCAGTGTGTTCCTTGAGGTAGCAGCCTTTGTACTCAATGGTGTTTGCATGTTTGAGTTGCCTAAGGAAGCGAATTTCCTTAAGGATGTCTTGCCACTTGTCCAAAGATTGTTTCCCGGTATATGACATCTTTTTAATTGCTACAATCTCTTTGGTTTCCTTGTTTCGAGCGAAATAAACAGCACCAAAGGACCCGTGACCAATTTCTCGAAGGTCTTCAAATATCTTGTCCGGATCATCTCGAACAAACAATTCTGCTATCTCTGGGTCCTTCAAGCTTCCGGGTCTACAATAATGCATAATGTCATGTGACCTTTGAGCCATCAATTAATTCATAGGTTTCTACTCACACTTGACGGGATTTTCCGCCCTTAAAAGAAGTTAAATTAGGGAGGATCTTTCCATTTTGGAGATGACTGGCCAGGCCATGACCACCACCACCACTCATTCCTCTAGAAGTCCGAGCCTCAGCTTGATCATCATCTAACAACAAGTCACCCCCATGCACCTCCATTCTTCTCCCTTATTACAAGAACTACCACAATTTTTCACACCACGAAGCTCATGTTATAACGGTGTGGCTATCTTATTTTATGAGTTATTAAATCTGGTGATGGTTCTGAAGTTGGATCAGTTCGCGACGGCGCTCGCCGAGACTTCTTCTAAGGCGTACGGCTTCCTCACTTAGGTCAGCGATTATTTTGTCTACATATAAAAAAATCATTTTAATGCATTAAGCCCTACAAGTATGAGGTGAGGTATCAGACTAAATCTGACCAGACAAACTGGTCAGTAGTTGCGGACATTGCATCGTATCTCTAAATAAAATTATGAATACTAATAAAATGAACACATTCCAGTTTACTACATACCTTTGGCCGCCCGTCTGATCGCACCAGAACGAAGTGCTTTAAAGAATTCGATGATTCCACATATCTGAAGGAAACTAATAGTAACAACTATTGCAATACACATGAATATATCATCTATCTGGATGTCACTTTTGTCACTTATATCACCAATTTCAGTACTATTTAAATACATTTAATGATCCAATCCGCAAGAACAGTAACCAAACTTAGTTACTGTACTAACCAAATAGTTCCAAAGTAACTTCCACTACTAGTCAGTACCCACTCCCAATATTCATATTATTTTTATGATTATTCTTTGGCGATAATAATAGTTGAGTTCAAAAGTAACTCACTTTAATATGTATCACTACTACTTCATACTTTTATTATTATTATTACTGTACCGTTGTGCTAGGACTTGTATTTATCTTGTACTAACTAGGATTCCTTCTTGCAGCTCTAATAACTGAATGGACAAGTTTTACTTGTGTGTATTCATTCCTTCCAATAATCCAACCAACTGCAAGAAGGATTCATTACGTCACACACACACACACAGTATTGGAGAGAATGGCAAAAGGTGAATCCAACATCACACGCAATCACACCCCAATAATATAATGCGAGCAACACCAAATGAATCTAATTCATGACTTTTGTGAAGATTGAAAGGATGGCATAATATCTCAATAATATCATTATTATTATGTCAGATTTAAACACAATTTGAAACCAAGGTTTTTTAAATGGGTGAATTAAAAAGTGCATGATTTTATGAGAATCTACACTTTTACTTTCCTTCTCACATTGCCCCATGCGCAGCGGAACAAAGTGGTGGTGGGGGTGAAGTTTAAAAATCGCGGGTGGCTGGGATACAGCTAGGATTGCAGGTTTTGAGCCCGTTCTCTCCTCATCTCATCCACCAATGCAATCTCTCTCTCTTCTTCTCTTGTATCCTCAAGTTCTTCCTTTTTTCTGGCAAGAAAGACATGGCGCACAAGTGTTGATTTGCCGTTAATTTTGGAAAAAGATTGCCTGACAGGACAATAAAAGGGGACGGTGAAGGGGGGACAGACTGATAAGAGAGATAAGAAGGGAGGATATCCACACGAGAGGCTTATCAATCAACTATACGCACAACGCGTTGCACCCTTGCTTGCCCCCTTACTCGGCTTCATCATTTCGGACAGGGACAGGAGGAAAATGTCGCGTGGTGGAGGAAAAAGCGAGAGTCGAGTTTATGTCGGAAACTTACCTCCAGACATTAGGACGAAGGATATTGAAGATTTGTTTTACAGATTTGGAAAAATCTTGTATGTCGACTTGAAGAATAGGAGAGGACCTCCATTTGCATTTGTTGAATTTGAAGATCATCGGTAAGTATTATTTTTGGAGGGATTTGGAAAAAGAACGCACGTGGTTGTGATTGACGACATCATTGGAAATTTTGCTATATTCGGGGTTGTTTTCTATTTCAGGGATGCTGAGGACGCGGTATCAAAAAGGGATGGCCATGACTATGATGGCTATCGGCTGAGAGTGGAATTTCCAAGAGGAGGAAGTCGCAGTGGAGGGAGAGACGGACGTCCTTTTGGAGGAGGAGATCGTGGAGGAGGTCGTGGCGGTGGAGACAGAGGACGTGGTGCACCAGCTCGCCGATCGCAGTATCGAGTGTTATTATCCGGTATGCCGCTAATGAAATTGATGCTTTGGGAAATTATGAGGATTTTAAAGTATAAAGGATTGACTTCCTACTTGTTTAATAATTATTAAATATTATATAATAATGAAAATTCTCTTCTCCCGCACGCTTTCTGCGGATAATTGGTTGGACTAAGATAAGGAAAAGAAGGAAGGATTGATTGGAAAAAGGAAGGATTATCGTACATTGCTTCTGATCAGTTCGATCATAAACATTGAGTGGCAGTTTTTATTGGTTTGTTCCATAAATGTGTAAAAGAAGAAAACAGTAAATCTGACCATGGTGAAACTGGAACTATGTAGGACTCACAACATCCTTCCAGTTGTAGGTAACTGATATTTAACTTACAACTAATTTAATGATTTGAAATATAAATGTACTATATTAGATTTTTATTGTGCCCGTGAGCGTTTTGTGACTGGTCCCATGACTTCCTGATCTAAAATTCTTCTATTCACATAGTTTTGAGTGATTTTAGACGTTAGTGGCAGCCACTTGCATAAATTCTTTGTCGATCGATATATTTGATGTCCGTTCCAAAGTATATATTGCGCTCTTCTGTGGTCGAGAACTTAAGAACGATCCAGTCTTTCCTCTTAGATATGATTTCTGATGAAATGCAATTCACCATTCAAATCTGTTGGTTTCATTAGGCGATAGCTGGAACTGATCTTTGGGCTCGGGTCATGGCATATATATTCGATCCAGCTTTGAGAAGTGTTTTTTTTTTGTGTATCGTGAGATTCTATAATTAAACGATACGTGGCAATCTTGGAAAGAGTCTTCAGTTGTGATTTGTATAAAAAAAAGTACACAGAATATTAGCATCGAATGACTCGACGGTTCACTTGTCCAATTACACCCAGTATTTAAACATAATAACATTAAATTTAAATTTCTTTACCAATTAAAGATTTTAGATGAGATTTAACAGTTATCGGTATCAATATCTCGGTAGCGTCATCAATTCATGCAAATTAAAGAATCCTACATTTAGTTGCAAAGTCTCCAAATTATCGTAAACTGGAATATTTCCTTCATTTTCAATATCGATGAAGTCGTAATTAAATTATAAAATTTTCGAATGTAGTTTTTGGTACAATGTGACTTCCTCTTCTAAAATGAATTTACTAGCGCATTGCAATGTGAAAGCACGGTACTTAAAAAATGGTTTAATGTTTAATGCGAGAATTTTGTCCTTCCTTTTGGGGTTATTGCCCGACGGTAAATGATCCGCCATAGAGTTCTTTTGAAAAGGGGTCAATGAAATGACTCCATAAATTAAGAATGAAAATGTTTGTCCGTGTTACACAATATCAAATACCATTATTCATTCATTTTCATTGTTCCTAACCTGATAGGACTCCCTCCGAGTGGAAGCTGGCAGGATTTGAAAGACCATATGAGGGAAGCTGGCGACGTCTGTTTCGCGGATGTTTACAAGGATGGGACTGGCGTTGTGGAATTCCTCCGACATGAAGATATGAAATATGCCATCAAGAAACTGGACGATTCGCGATTCCGCTCTCATGAGGTATATTATTAAATAAAGTATATACAGATGTGTGAAATTCTTATTTTAATAGAAGACGTTGTTTGTTTTACTCTAGGGGGAGACGGCGTACATCCGAGTGAAAGAAGACAAAGGTGCAACGGGGGGTAGTGGGGATCGGTCGCCTCGCAGTCGCAGTCGCAGTCGAAGCTACAGTCCCCGTCGTAGATCTCGCAGCAACTCAAATTCCCGAAGTCGATCACGATCACCCTCTTATGATCGCCGTTGAGAAAAAGCAGATTGTGAAACATGATCATCAAATTTTGTATTTTCTAAAAGAATTATGGCTATATCTTAAACATGTTGGAATCTATAATCAAGAATAGCCTTCATATTGTACCTTGATGACGTAAACAAATGACCCATAAGTTTCTACTTTTACGCGCTACACACGCAAATAATTTTGATACATTAGGCCCCTATTTTCAATAATGCAAATATGAATTGCCTCATATTTGATTTCAACAATTTACATTCCAATCCTAAATTAGTTTTAAATTAGTTTTATTATTGTGTAAGCCATTATTAAATTTAACTTCAGTTTACATGCTCAGGTAGCAAAATATCTGTTTCAGTAATATGATAAGAGTCACTCTGCTGGGTACTCTTTCGCAAAAATTAATAAAATGTTACAACTATTACAATTTGTGTTATAATTGACTGTGGCATCTTGCATGCAACTGGAGTATCTTTCTTCGATTTTCGAATAATCATCTCGAAATCAACAACTGTTGTAAAAACGTCAGGTTGGATTTTGAAGAGAACATGAAACAGTTATATAAGGATTGCTCATTTTAGGAGTTTGAATGAGAATTATGCAATAAATGAGAAGGCGACCATGTGTGTACACATTTCTTTAAGCTCTCGGCTCCTGGATGCAGTTACTTACTATATGTATTTTCTAGTACACCAATGTCACTATGCATTCGTCTATGAGCCAAAAATACGGAAAGTGGGTGATAAAAATAGTGATGAACTCCAAAATCATTTGAAAGTATCTTCAGTGCACACAACGAAGCAACCAACTCCTGATAGTCTCACACCATACGGTCATAACATAAGAATGCGAATGATGGGGCCACGTTGAGATTCTAGAAGCTAATAGTACATACAAGACGACTCACTCTCCGGTTTTTAAGCGTTCTTATATATTCATGGAAAGAGGAGAGAGAGATGGAGACTCCAATGTTTCAATGTTTTGCAAGATTTGCATACACCAGACCAGAGAAAGTGAACAAAAAATTTCCATGGCCCCCGATCATCATCATGTTTAGATACTTGAAAGTATTGAGTATTTGATAAGGTCGATTCCAATGATTTTGTGTAGTCCCTTGGAAATTGCAAAGAACGACCACGGTACGGATGAGTTAGGTGGAGCAGTGTGGGAAGAAGGGCTGTTGGACACAAGTCTTTCTCTTTTCTGTATGTCAGTCAAAATATATTACCTGCTCTATGTAGGAAGGAAGTCTCCTCACCCGATCTCTTCTCCGATATCCGGGTGGGTATGGCCATGTCTTGAAAGACCGACCCCCAAACCTTATGTCTCGATTCTATGAGATCCCAACTCTATTTTTAAAGTGATGTTTAGACTTTTTGCCCCACATCCATCCATGCTATTTTCATGCAGATGAGCTAATACTGCTATATCGTCGCCGGATACTATTAGTAGTGGAGGAGCATCTCTGCCGGCCTCTTGCCCTTCCGTGTTTCAAGAATTTCACCAGTGCCGGGTTCGTCAGCCTCTCCAAAAATTCCCCACCAATTTCCAGCACTATTTCATAATTTTGTTGTTTTTATCCCGCAGTCCACGCATCAGTGCATGGCAGAAGATCTTCAATCAAAGCTTCAACCAACCCACGCTGACAGAGACATACGACAATTCCCAAAAGAACGCAACGACAACGCATATAATCTTTCTGTCCTTGTATCAGAAGACATTTTTTGTTTGGGTTTCTAAAACCTTTCAATATTCTTCCTGTCCATTCGAGTGCTAAATTGGAAAAATTGTGGTGAATTCTTTTTAAAAGTGTATCAGTGACCTATTTTGTGTTTGTGAGTGAGTTTTGTGACCAATTTACCAGTGGTATGTGCAAAAAATAGCACCAGTAAATGTGAACAATCAATCATCCTTTTCCAAGTTTTTACTCACTTGTTGGATCTTTATCTAGTTTCAGCTCAGGTAGAAATATAATTTCACCAATCTTAAGTAGTTTCATTATTACAAACGGTGAAAGTGGACTTTGGAATGAAATCCATGCCTTACTTCATGCAAAGATACATTAAAATTACAAAAATATAACTGTTTTACGTTTCATAAGAAGTGCTTGAAATTATGTGCACCCAATAATATACAATTTTTCAATATAAAAAACGAAAGAAAGCCAATTGTACAGAGTATGTATGTATGCATACAGGCATTTAGCAGAAAATATGTATAACCGTCTCACTCAGTGTCTCAACTAGACTCAAAAAAGGTGTAAACAACCTGTCCTTGTCCTGACCAGACTGACGCTTGACGAACTGAGGAGAAGGAAATTTACTGCATTCCTTAAAATCGATTGGTTATCTACAATTTGGTCATATTAGAAATATAATATTTGTTGGACAATTTGAAACTTTTTTCAGGAAGATCTATACATTGCATACTTATTTATAAGAACACCTGTTAAGTCAAATAAGATCACGGTTCCCCTGTTTGGGTGCGACCGTCAACTATTAATACTAATCCTTCTCCTAAATTTCAAGTGGGAAGAAAAACGAAACGGAAAATGAATTTTCTGACATAAATCATAAATTATGAAAAAATATTCTTAGTTATTGGAATTTGGTCTTGATGATAGCTGACAATTAAGTCTTTTTGCAAGGAATAATTGATACCACAGCACAGTAACAACTATACCCAAAAATACTCAATTCGCAACCGTGTCATATATATATACGTGGATATTGTAATTTGAAGCCTTGCTTTATCTGAAATCTTTGAATTGGCAAAATATGAATATAAGCGATCAAACATGCAGTTTATTGTGAATCTCATTTGAAAAAATGTATAGGTATGTATGATCAAACTTCCGGATACAAGAAAAAATTTGCGTCAAAACTGATCATGGCATTATAAGTGGGTTTAAAGTGTTGGTTTACAAACATGTTCATATAATAATTCGGATTCGCTGAGAGATTGATTTGGGCTAATTTTGTCTCGTGCTTCAGATATTCTGTCAACCGCCCACGCATTTAACCGAGATTTTTGGATTTTCAGAATTACTTTTCCGATTTCTCAGCATCAACCAACCACGTAGTCTACAAAAACCATATAACCAACGTAAAGTGGTCGAATGCATCCTTTCAGTACATCGTGGAGGAAGTGCAATCAAAACATCCGCCGTGATGTAATGTAATAATAACAAATGAATGAATCTTTCAAAGCAGTTTCAGTTGAAATGTCAAATGAAGGGTAATATCATTGAAGCTTTAATTTGTAATAGTTTTTTCATTTTTCTAATATCACCTTACGATAATAAACATTATAGATTTATGTCACTGCATAAAACAGAGTACGTTTATGAAAGTTCTCACCCAACTAGTTAACCATTTCATGCGATATATATTTATTTTTATTGACAAGATCATTTACCAACGAATATGCACTGACATCGAAACTTTCACATAAAGATTTTACTTCAATATTTGACTAGCACAAGGGCACCTCTGATCAGACAACATAAAAATTTTATTTTCATACGAGTTCATCAGTTATGTAGGTTTCCAAAATTTATAAATTTGTTGAGCAAAGCATATTAAGGAATTTATCTATCTACAGTGCAGTGGTCTATCGGGTGGTGTGATATATAGATAAAGAGTTGCGCGGGTTGTCGACGATTGCTTGCATCTCATTTCGACTACTTTACGAGTAGGGTTTCTTTCAAACGATTCAACAACAGTATGTTAATATAGTATTTGAGGGTTTCTCAGATTGTAGCCTCGTTTTAGGGGTGCTAGTAGTTTGAGTAAAGAGGAAAATACTGAAGCCCGGTATGGCGACATGGATGTTACAAACCAATTCGCGTTATTTTTAACTCGATCATTCCATCCGGGTATTTTCGCCAACGAATTCCTCTGTTGTCTGTTGTCGACTTTGTAAGTAAGCCCACTAACCCAGAGGTACACATGGTTTTCCTCATGCACTGACTGATGCAATATTTATCATACATTTACGCACCAGCAATGACTGATAACTCGCTCAAGCGCTTCAATAGTCTACAGCCTAGCCCTTGACTATGAATGCAATTCGTATGAAAACAGATCAAATTATCAGTCAGTTACCATCTTCATAAAAAAGTGGTTTTAATTTTGGTTTTGTAAGGCTCAGCCCAGTTTGAATACTTTTTAATGATACTGAAAAGATTATGACTCACATACTTTGCTTGGGAACATTTCACCATTTGTGTATTGAAAATCCATAAAATGTTGAGATTATTATAAGTTTTATTAGACAAATAACTTATCTGACTATGCTTTTAATTATAGTGTGCAAAGGAAATCAAGCAGTGAGAGTGGTGTAAGTGCGTGCAAAAGTGGGGACGCTGTAGCGGGGGGCTGAGGCAATGGCGGAGTCGGGTTCGGAACCGGTAAGTTTAGGTTTATTTACTTTCTTAAAGATCGTATTAAAAGGGTCGAGACAATTCGAAGCGCAAAAAATCACTTTCCCTCGGAAATAGGCATCGTAACGTCACATTCATCAAATTAATGGAACTAAAGGTGGCAATGTCAGTGTATTTATTCTCTGTCTTGAGTTTTCGAAGGGTTGCTACAATTTCCTTTATTCTCGATAGAATAATAGTCATCAGTAACTCTTTGTCGTACCTTTGATTAATTTTGATTTTTCTGGAGCTCTAGAAGTGCTTGAAATTTATGTGGTAACCTGAAAAAAGGCCATGTCTCATTAAAGGATATGTAATATGTTGTTTTTTGTTTCAATAATTTGGAATTCACGTTTAATAAAAGTTTAGGGCAAGTTTAATTGGATTTATTTGAAGTTTACTTAATACTAGTCTCATACGTCGTGCATGTCAATGACACTCCATTGTTCATTTATTACAAAATTCACTGTCTTCTTACGTTTGACTCTGGTGTAGTTTGTAATGGTTTTATTCTGCTTTGTCCCACCAGTCGTATTCATCTTATATTTACTGATGCCTTCTTTGCATGTCTTATTTAAATCCAATGATGAGTACTTCATTATTCCTGTCCCAGAGGTTCATAAAATTTCTGACTCCATGTTATGTTCTCAATGGTTAGAAAATTCCAGAAATTCCCAACAGTTAACTTTTATATTTTCTTCCTCAAGCACTTTACTTCTCTTGACATAAGTCTTTATTAACTTTCAATTTAAAACTGAACCCTAAAATTTCCACTAACTTTTGGGTTTAGATCTTGGACTAAAGGTTAGCGAATGATCCCCCCAAGGGACGTGTCATTGGCCATGACCTTGCTTTATTTTCTCTACTCCATGCCATTTTATCATTTCATTTTTAAATTGTCATTACTAGACTCATCTGGTTACTCGTTCATCCTGTCCATTTAACTTTCTTTGTAGTATTGAAGATGGGTAGGAATAGGAAATAGGGGCAGGCAGGGTATGCAGAGGAGGTTTTTGATTGATGTTACAAGTATTGAATAATAGATTTCAATAATTTTAAACAATAGTTTATTCTTTTTTGATGAGAGTTGGGGAGTAAAAATAATGGATTTTACTGTAACGAAATGTATACCAGATGCATCCCTTGCCATTTTTATATTTTAAAATGTTAGCCTAACCTATATTTTGTGATACAGACAATTCCGGCCTTCACTCAGAAGCCCCAATTGCGCCAGGAGGACGATGGGAACCGACTCATCTTTGAATGTCAATTGGTGGGGTCACCACAACCTGACATCACCTGGTTTCGTGGTGAAACCGAATTAAGCGCAGATAAGCGCACTGTGTTCAAGACCTCGAAAATCGCGACCAACAAATACCTTGTTGTCTTAGAGTTGGATAATGTGGTCGAATCTGATGCTGGACTTTATCGTGTTAAAGCCAAGAATAAGCTTGGCGAAGTTTTTGCGTCAATTAACCTTAATTTTAGCCGTAAGTTGGGACATTTTAACTAATTTTACGTAATGTATGTAGTCAGTTGGATCAGGATCACTAGTTTATTTTCTCCAGTCAAGTCATAAAAGTCAAAGCGTGATGTCAAAGCGCTTGATGAAAGTGAGGGATATTTCCTAGTTATAATTTTTCTGCATATTTATTTGAGTATATTTACGTTTTTGTCACAAACTCAAATTGATATTGCGTTCGTTTCCGTTTAACAATTATTATCAAGCCTCAAGTATATACACATTTCTATCGCATTACATAATGCTTTAATTTTCACTTTTATTTTCAGCCGTTGATGAGCCCAAAGAGAAGTAAGTTGTTCATTGTCCTTAAAAAATGTTACAATGCATTTTTGCTCGCTATGCTATACCCATTCCTCCAATAACTGCTGAAACTGTAATGTCTTATTAGTGCACTATATACTTTGACTAACAAAGTGTCTGTTCAACGGTGCTTGTGAATCCTTACGAATGATGAACAGATTTAACGTAGTTTATTTGTTTATTGTTTTTGTTATAACAACGCTGCCAAAGGATTGCTTCATGACATACACACATGGTGAGCAGCTTCGGCTTCTCAATGAAACTTTGCAGACGCCCAGAATCATCTTTTCTTCAAAGGTTTTCAGTAATGAGTTGCACTGTGTTGCAATGCAATTCAGTCAAACTGTAATATAGGTAATATATATGCACATGCACATTCTTCTTTGTATTCGAAGGCAGACAATAATTCGCTGAATCTCTACTTTTTCAAAACTATAAGCCTTTATAGCACATACACTATAGACGCCGCCTCCAAATGTCTATTCGATTAATTACGTATATAGGATCTACTGAGACATATGCATAATTTCTCGATTATGTAACTGTGATTTGAATCATTTTTATGATTTTGAGGGTTTGACAGACATCTGCAAATTTAGCAAGCGGTGTACTTCTACCAGTAGTGAATAATAATAATAATAATAATAAAGACGTTCTCAAAAGGGACGGATAATTTAACGAGAATGAAGCAAAAGTTGGCATAAGAAAAAATGAAATTGCATTGCAGAAGTAGAGCATTTGAGAAAAAGTTCATAATCTCTTCACTCCAACGACGGGAGGAGGCTGTCCTACATTGAGTAGGCATGTGGGAATGAATTCATCATTTCCCTTTAGCGTCATGTGCCAAAAGTGTCAACAGTCATTTCTATAAACAATAAAAATGCTAAATAAGTTGGTACCATTGCACGATCGGGCAGGGTGAAGTCATACTAAAATTTTTGAAATGCCAGAACATATTATATAACATTCAGAAACCTCGTAAAATGAGATTTCTGCAAAAAAACAAGAAAATCTTGCTAAACAGACAACCGCAGATGAAATGAGATGATTTGCTTCAGCTTTCTCTTGCCGTTTTCCATATGTCCCAATTAATCACGACCCAAAGTCAAAATTTTGATACCAACAAAATGATATTCATGGCCAGGTAAAAGTGATATACTCGTTTTCAACAACGCATTTGTTCGAAATACCCATGCATATCAGTAGTATGTTCACTTTATGTAATTTTATTATATTCTACTCCATACTGATGCGTATTTATGTGGCATATTACTGATAATATTAGACACAAGCATGTGCACGATGCAAAAAACCTCTGGTTTTACGATTCCATGTGAATGAAAACACAAACATCCATGAAGTGTTGTAAAAAAGAAATCAAGATGGAAGACGGCAATCGAAAGTGGGTGAAGCGTTGAACCTCCATGCATACTTTCTTTCTTTCCACACTGATCTACATATGTACAAGAATTGGTGGTGGTGATGTGGGATTGCGGATCTGTGGATTTGGGTGGGTGTTAGCGTTGAACTTCTGCCGTATAACCAAACTTATCCAATGTCACTTCTTATCCTGCAATAAAAGTATGGGTGCCAATAATGTAATCCCTGTTTTAAAAAATATTCAAAATCCTCCTGCTGACTCATGCATGATCCCATCACATGTTTTCTGGGATGGGGTAATAGAAAGAGCACCGGAAGTCAAGCCGGAAACTGCTTTCTCTGCGATTATCTCTGGATACAAATGTGTGTGTTATATGATTTAATTCTAACATTTCCAATTGAATCAATTCCCACTCATGCTGTCTACTAATATTGCAAATATAATGTATTTTTTTGAATCAACTAAATTTTGTTTTTTAGGCAAATTGACGGGGTCGCTCCTAGTTTTGCTCAGAAACCAGGTATATAATAATCGAAATAAATACCGACATATCTGATTATCTAAGTAATAATAATAACCATCCTGTTCACAGTGATTCGTCAAGAAGACGATGGCCGTAGATTACTTTTTGAATGTAAAATAAAGGCAGATCCCAAACCATCCGTAGTTTGGTTCCATGATGGAAAACAAGTGGCAGCCAGCAGTAGGCATAGGGTATTTTATTTTGGATACATATTATATAATTATTCCACTTCTCCAAAATAATAAATCAACGTGCCTGTCCTTTCATGCATTATTAATGAATTTGAAAACTTGCTAATTAAGAATTAATTTCGTCAATTTTAGTTAATAATAGAAAAAGATGGGGACAAATACGTAGCAGCATTGGAGATTAAGAACGTGGCAGTGGAGGACGCTGGGAAGTACAAAGTCACAGCAAAAAATGAGCTTGGTGAAAGCAATGCCACAATCAGCCTAAACTTTGACAGTAAGTACTAGCATTCTCTTTCCACTTTCTCTTTCATTCATCAAACGTTATCAACATTACTCACACCATATGAATAGAGCAGTGACTTCTAACAGTGTCCAAGTAACTGTATATATATTCAATACACTTATCTTTGGATTATCGGACTATTTCCCGCCGTTATGTTCTTGCAACATAAAATTTAGGAAGGAAATTAGAAATTATGCAGCGAGATCCAGTTATGATCCAGAATGACTGGAAAATGTGAAAAAAACAATGTCCGTCCTTGTCCTCCTGTTGCTACTCAATCTTATCAAACACAGAGCGTTGATTATTTGTTAATTAATTCAGTAGTCACATAATTGATTTTAGTAGTCTAGTTTCCGTCCTATTTATTTATTTTTCTTTACTAAACAGTAATCGAACATTCTATACTAATTCGCTAGTAAATCAAATTACTATTTTTTATCCATTTTTTTGTAGACTTTGTTTTCAAGTAGATGAAATTTTATCTCATTCGTAAAGCCCTTCAATTGCTACAATTAGTGCTTTTCGTAATGTAACTGCAGATACTTAATTTCACAAGCTGCCTTGCTGCTGCTTGGTATGTTATTGTCCCAAGACTATGTAATTTTTATTATTCATCTGAAAAAAACACGACTTCGAACACATTAAGTGAATAAATTTACATGTGCTATATGCTATATTAAATAAATTAGTATATTTTAAAATTATCATTTAACTGTTTTGAACAAATGATGCAAATACTAACATTGGGATCGTAGGTTCCTTCCTCAATTTAGGGGATGAAGGGAGCAAACCCGTAAAACCAAGTTTTACTGAACGTCCAGCTATTCGTCAGGAAGACTCCGGTTCAGTATTCTTTGAAGTTCGACTTGCTTGCGAACCGGAGGCTTCGATAACATGGTGAGCCAATAGTAAATCACTAACTAACAGCGAATATTTATATACCCCTCAAACGAATTGTAAGTAAATATTATCAATTATTGTATACAGGTATCACAAAGGCAAAAAAGTTACCGGAAGTCGATTTAAGTCCACAATTATTCGCGAGTCAAGCAGCGTGTACTACATGTCTCGCTTGGAAATTGTGAATTGTGAAGCAAGCGATGAAGGGGAATACAAAGCGGTTGCAAAAAATGCCCATGGAGAAGCTAACGCAATTGTCAATTTAAATTTTGAAGGAGGGGGAAAGTTTAAGTAAGGATTCGCATGCTTTCCTTCCGAAATTTGTTCATGAAATAATAACAACTCTATATTTTTTAGAATTCCTGAGGGGAAAGCCCCTCGTTTTCCAAAGAAGCCTACAATCCAACAGAAAGGAGATTTGCTTGTGATGGAGTGTGTTTTGGAAGCTCAACCACTGCCGGAAATCAAATGGTTCCAAGGCTCAAAACAGATAAATTTAACCGAACGAATAAAAATGACCAAGAAGGATTTAGGAAAGGATTCGTACATTCTCAATCTAGAAATATCAAGCCCCACAATTGCCGATGGAGGAAACTGGCGCTGTAATGCCGTCAATGAGTTTGGTGAATCTAACGCAAACATCTCCCTCAACTTCCAAGGTAGAGCATCCGCCCTCACACAAACCTCATCACAAACGCCACACCCGCATCGTTTACAGCACTCTCGATCCCCTCATGTCCGTCGTCTCAAACGCATTAACCTTACTAATAGAAATTTAATTCATTTAGCCTGCATGTAAAGAGCAATAACTTTCGTTTCGTCGTGAGTGACCCTTCCATGAATAAAGTGACAATAATCTTGTGTATAACAGTTGTGCAACACTGGTTTGCTTTTTTGGTCAGTTTTGTGTTATAATGAATTTGTAAGATTTTCCGCTACGAGGACGAGACATATTGTGAATTAAGTCAAGATTTAGACCTGAGAGGTTTCGATAATTAATCAATGAACACTATATGCGATATGCATAATATATTAAAGAATGGGGTATGAATGACTTATAGTTATGAAAAAATGATGAAATTTGTTTCCATACAAAATTTACATTAATTATTACAACGCTGTGTGCATTTAAATGTGGAATTGTCAATGTTGATTATCAATTGTTGAGGGATAATCCTACAAAACGACAACGTACGGCGGGAAAGAGTTCCATCGCTTTTATAGTTTTAGCTGATTAACCATTATCGTACTAATTATATGGATTTCACACATTTCATGTTTATACATAAGTTCAATCCACTAACTTCCGATTTGATTATATAATGATACAAATGCGAGTAATTTTCGTATAGGTGGCGATGAAGGAGGAATTGCACCCACGTTTATTGAAAAACCTAAAATCACCCCCAACTCTACCGGCACCATAATAACGATGAGATGCCGTTGTAAGGCAAATCCCACCCCTACAGTGAGTTGGTTTAGAGGAACGACAATAGTAAAAGAGTCAACAAAAATCAGTATGAGAACCGTCGAGGTAGAAACAGACGTTTACGATCTCATTTTGGAGATAAAGGTATATTCCCAGCAATACATACATATAGCCAAAATAATTATCATAGCTTGGTAACATTTGTAACTGATTATATAGGAACCCGGTGGTCAGGATGGCGGAACATATCGTTGTCATGTACAGAATGTGCATGGCGAATCTAATGCTAATCTAAACTTGAATATCGAGGCAGAACCGGAGCCAGCAGGTAAGTTTATTTTGTTTGGGGTCAACGCTTTCAATTTCATCATTACCAATAATGTCAACAAAATTCTAATTGCAGGCCAAGGCCCAACGTTCGCCGAGAAACCAAAAATCGTTTCAGAAAAAGGTGGCAAGCTCATCGTTATGGAATGTCGGGTGAAAGCAGACCCAAAACCCACGTTTATTTGGACGTGCGAAGGTCATGAAGTTAAATCCTCTTCTAAATTTTCCATTTCAATCAAAGAAGAAAGCGGAGTTTACATAATTAGATTAGAGATCAATGTAAGTTGCGATTTTGTTTGTTACCACACGGCAAATATTTTCACCTTGCAACTTTCTAATTAATTGAACCTGTTGAATATTTTACACATTTTAGGATCCACAACCTGAGGACAGTGGACTGTATAAATGCAATATTAAAAATGAATTTGGAGAAATCAATGCAAATTTGACGCTCAACATTGAAAGTAAGAGATTGAACTTAAAGGAGAAAGCTTGTCACTGTTATTTGCCACCATACTCATATAAACATTTTTATAGTCGCACCGGTTATTAAACAACAACCTCGAGTAATTCGAGTAGAGAAGAAGAAGGTTGTGATTATTGAAACACACGTAAGATGTGCTGCACCCCCAGAAGTGCAATGGTTCAAGGACCAAACAAAGATCAAGGAGGACAGTCGGAAAACAGTAAATATCGAACAAGTTTCCAAGGTATATGCACAGCATCAATAATAACAACATTTACAAAAATAACAAGTAATATACCAATATTTTATATTTGTAGGGTGAATACAAAATCCAACTGGAAATTACTGAAGCCACCAAAGAGGACAAAGGAGTTTACAAATACATGGCGAAAAATGAAAAAGGTGAAACAACCTCACAGACCGTGGAAGTTACTGAAATCACAGAGGAAGAGAAATCCAAAGAAAAGTCTAAGGCAAAAGGAGACGCTCCTAAATTCTCACAAGGACTAAAATCAAGTGTAAGTAGACATAATAGTAATAAAATATTGTAGCTTTCACCAGAAAATAAATTAGAAAAGCTTCAGAACTTTTGTATTTATTCATTTTTCTAAATTACAGACTGTAGAAGAAGGAAAGAGTGCCGAGTTTTACTGTGAATTATCCAGCATTGACAAGAAGGCCACAGTAACATGGACAAAGTATGTGCCAATGAATCGAATATTTTAAATAGTAGAATAATATTTGTTTTTGTTTTTGTAGGAATACGACAATAATCAAGGAAACAAAAGATATAAAAATTACATTTGATGGAAAAATCGCAAAGCTGGTTATCACGTCCTGCACCAAGGAATATAGTGGCAGCTATAAAATCGTTGTTAAAAACGAATTCGGATCTAATGAATCCGAAGCTACGTTAACCGTTCAAGGTAGAGTAGAAGCAAAATGGCTTACTTTTTAATTATTAAATAGTTGGTTTCGGAGTGCTGTTCAACTTACTCTAATTACGATAATAATTAAATTTGCAATTTTTGAAATTATAGAGAAAAAGAAAGTTGAAGAGAAAGTCGAAGAAAAAAAGAAAGTCGAAGAGAAGAAAGTCGAGGAGAAAAAGGTCGAAGAGAAAAAAGTAGAGGAAAAGAAGGTCGAAGAAAAGAAAGTCGAGGAAAAGAAAGCTGAAGAAAAGAAAGCTGAGGCAAAAAAAGTGGAAGAAAAGAAAGCAGAAGAGAAAAAGGCGGAAGAGAAAAAAGTCGCAGAAAAAAAGGTCGAAGAAAAGAAAGTCGCCGAAAAGAAAGCAGAAGAGAAAAAGGTCGAAGAAAAGAAAGTAGAAGAGAAAAAAGCGGAGGAGAAAAAGGTGGCAGAGAAAAAGAAAGAACCAGAAAAGGTAAGCATTTCTTGATTATTTCAGCTTTTTAATTGCTCTTAAGTAGATCATCATTATTTTTGTCACATGGGTTATAATACTGAATTATCATCAAACTGTCTCGTATCACACACGTTGCCATCAAATACTTATGCCACTACATCATCAACAATAATAGTTTCTCTGTTTTTTCCACTAGTGCTGACCTACAGCTTTCGTTTGGATTTGGAATTTGAAATGTGTGTTGATTACCATAATTTGTGTGAAATTTTTAGCATAAAGACGAGCCCAAGCCCAAAGACGAGCCCAAGCCCAAAGACGAGCCCAAGCCCAAAGATGAACCCAAGCCCAAAGATGTGGAGCCAACAAAAAAACCAGAAGAGGCTCAGGTTAGTTGGTTTGTCTTTTACCCATGTGATGATGCTTATATAATCTCACGCTCTATTATGATTATTTACAATGACTTTGAGTTAACATTCGAAACTTGTGTCTGAATTTCTCTCAGAAATTTGTTTCCTATTTTCTACTTTTTATTAACAATTAGACCATAAGTAATCGTAACTCCGTAACATTGTTGTAGAAGAAAGATGAGGTTAAACCTAAGGATGAAGGAAAAGCTAAGGATGAGGTTAAACCTAAAGAGAAACCTCCGGCTACAAAAGCAAAGGAAACAGAGGAGGTTAAAAAGAAAGAGGCTGAACCCAAGAAACCTACTGAACCTGATAAGGTAAGATTTTGTGTGAAATATTTGGTTTGTTTGTAGTGTCCGAGCTAACTTATTGCATTTCTTTGTTTTACCTTGTTGTTTGTTTCACTAAATCTACTCAGAAGAAAGAGGAAGCAGCAAAACCAAAGATGGAGGAGGAACCCAAGAAGCCTGCTGAACCATCCAAGGTAACATTTTGTGTGTGATCATGTGAGGACAATAATAATCATCATCGTCAGGTGATATGATGCACACATAATTATAGCAGATCACATGATCGTTTTGCTACAAACGATTCGAGGAACATGACTATTGGAAGATTCTAGATTTTTTGAGATTAGCATCATGTGGCTGGTTTGCTTTTATTCGATTATTCGATTAGATTAGATTAGCGACGAAAGTGTAGAATGCGATCGGAAAGATCAGTTATTATGGCTTGTCTTGATTCTTGATTGAGTTGGTAGAGAATTGGGCGATTTTGAGTAAACTAAAGGAGTGAGTAAAGTGGCTGGTGAAATATTTTTAGACCTCGAACATTCCTGTAGTACTGCATTTCCTTACCGCATACTACACACCTCCTCCTCCGATCAGGAGTCTCGGAATAAAAATAGAGGAACAACCAACCAACCATCCTCACCATAAACTGAAACATAAGATACTCTGTATCTCTAGAGTAGTGAGGATGTATTCAAATGCAAAGCTGGTTGTGGATATGCACATTGAAGAGACTAACAACCGACCGATTAGCAAAAAAACAATGAGACAACACATCTGAAAACCAACGAGTACTGCTGTTGGTGTACTCGTTTATATGAACTCGAACGATTTTAAAAGAGTTCTTTTTAAAAGTGAGTCTAAGATTAAGAAGAAGCGTCTAAAACTCTAACTAACTCTAAACATACAAAGATTGGCGAGGAACTTAATATGCAACTTTGAAAATCTCTTACAAATCATTCCACTGCCCACGATGTTTTCGTTCGAGACACTCAAGACAAAACATCTGAGTCTTCTTATTGTCACGTCATGTCAATATTCGTGTACCAGTTTTAAACGGTTCTTAAGTGATCCAGATCTTACACAGTCATAGAATTCTTAAGGTGAAGTCATTGTATGTTGCATAGATAAAATATAAATATGTATGAATATAAAGCTCACCAGGCCATACAAGTAGGTTATCATAAAGTACAAAGAAAGTGCCGTAATACATTGGAGTGACATCATCACAACTTTTAATTGCATTAGGAAGCAGGGCAATTGTTAAATGAAGAAATCAAGCTGTAAAATATGCGTGTGATAAATTGCTGCAAAGAAATAATTAGTCACTAACTGACACCATATTGCAAGGGAAGACTTTAGATACATATCATTAGAATGCAACGCAAAGTGTCAGCGACGAGTAATGATTTTAAAGTGGATGGATAGAGACTTATGGTGTAGTAAAGAGTTTAGTTAACAGAGATGATGGTGGTGGTGGTGGGAATGAAACAAAATTAGCGGGTTGCGAGCAAATTTGGGCTAAAAATAGAGCTTTAAGTTGTAAGAGATTTGCTTAAGAAGGCCCTTATGAGCTATTTTCGAGACAATCTACAATTCTACTACCACAGTAGTACAACTCACTCAAGACGAGCACAATGTATAAGTACAATCTATGATGCGAACCTGTCTTTACTAACCTCATCATCAGGTTTAGAAACTTGAAGTGGATTCAAGCGCTTGACAGCTTACACATCTCCGGAAAGGGAGTCAATGGTCCATTTGTTTGGGGAACTGAAGCCACATGTACATATATTATATTATGTCCTACTCAAACCATGTACAAATGCTCAGATATTAAAAATCAGATTAGTTGTATGACATGAAATACATTCCTCACACATCTATCCATGTATAACTTACTTTGAAGGCTTTCATGCTCATCAAATCCAATATTAGGTTTCTCGTTTTCGCATGACAAGAAATGTGACAAATTGAAATTGTATGCTAGAATGCAATACTTGTACCTTTTTGTTTCTCGAGTAGATAATGATTTGTTTACAATTTATGATTTTAAAGCCCAAAGAACCCGAGCCGGAAAAGGTGGAGGTGAAAGAGCCCGCAAAGAAAAAGGCAACCAAGCCTGAGATTAAAGAGCCTGAAGCACCCAAGACAAAGACAACTAAGGAAAAGGCAGAGGCTCAACAAGCGAATGAGGTAACTTTTATTAGCAATTAGCAATGTACAAATGCACATTTATTGAATTGTTTACTGTATACTTTCGCTTACATTGCATACCCATTCTTATTACTGAACAATCAATCCTTCTGTGGTGTTATTAGATACAATTTAGGACCCCTGAACAGCTAGCAGAAGAAGCCAAAGCACAGAAGGAAGAAAAACCCAAGGAGAAAGTCGACTTAAGCATAAAGGTACGTTTTGTTTTTACAGCGATGGTGAGCTTGACATTGTTAAAGATACATATGCACGTATGTATTACACCTCAATATTGTTTACCACAAATTCTAAATGTGAAGATTCGCGACTTTTGGTGTGCTGTGAGACACTGCACTATTGCAAGAATCCCTTGTTTGTCCCATGTCCTTTGATTTTGAGTTAATATGCATTAATAGTTACCAGAACTGAGAGAGGCGACCGAATCCGAGGATTCTGATGAAATTGATGACGATGAGTACAGTGACGACGACAGTGTGATTGATAGACGGAGACGTGTTCCTGAGGTCAAAGTGGATCGACATTCACCCGTACACACAGTTTACATTTTTATCACATTTCTTCTCAGAAAAACATTGTTCTTGAACATATATACTTTTTCCATTATTTTTTTAAATACTTTTGTGTTTTGAATTTTTAGTTATTTTTGGTTTTAATTTTGTGTTGCATGCATGATGTATGTATGAAATGAACGTGATTTTAGTCGAGTTTGGCAGAGGACTGTTTAATATCAGTGTTTTCATGAAATGACATTTTAACTATTTTTATTCGAATATTTTAAATTTTTGATACAGTCCCACTTTCACCACTTTCCACATGCAGCCAACACAAATCAGATAAACAAATACCAATAAAGTATAGATGAATCGTTATTGTCTCCCAATTGGAAATCTGAGCTTAAATTCACGTTTACTAACCTAATCGCTGTTACACAAATTGTAACAAATTATGGTGATGTCCATTATCGAATGATAAATTTAATTGTTTAAATCATTTTTAGAATGCTCTTATATCATATCATCTGCATAGTTATTTGCATGTTTTGCATGTTTTCTTGTAATTTGTAAAAAAATGTGTTTAACTATGATTTCTTTATATTTATTTGTTTATTTATTCATTTTAGTTCATTTAGTTAGTTGGGGTGGAATACTGGGATAGTTGGTCTAGGCCAATCACCCCCACCACCCCATCGAATTCTTTCATACTGTCTTATTTTATGTTAATTTCATACAGGAGTACGAAAGGTTTTAAAGTATGTTATTCCTACTTTCAGAAACCAGAAGACAAAAAGACTGATGAGAAGGTAATACACCCATTCATCTTGTTAACACTGTTCATTCCCCCCGAAATGTTCTCTTTTTCTCATTGACTCGTCTATATATCCATCCAACCAAGTATGTCGATTAAAATATTCACATCATTATAAAACAAAGCCGGATTTTTCGTAATCTTTAAAATCATGGCATTTCATATTCAAAATAAAATGGAGAATAGTACAGAAAGTACATTGTACTACACTGTACCGTTGTTGCATTCTACGGATGGTTGGGAATTTGGGTCGGTTCGGTTCCCCTTTCATCCACTTGTCTTTTCTTTCTCTTCCTTTTAGTTTCGATGCATACTTACATTATTTGGTTGCATTCAAGTGAGTTCGAATTAAATGTTGTTTGAACGTCTCTCTGCTTGAGAATGAGATTAAATACATTGAATGCATTATTTTAACTATAGCTTCACTTATTGGGAAAGACGACTATACGTGCTGTGTAACACATGGGTGTACATACGTATGTCGCTTGAGTGAGCACACCCAAAATAGAATACTTGGTTGTATTTATTACTCGCATTTGACAGTATAAATTGTTCGGGTCACTTTCCCAAAGTATCATTGTCAGATTCCGCGATTACTCGAATTGCTTCATGACACTTTGTATTGCTTGATCTTTGGGGTTCGAATGCTTTATTGTATTTTGTGGTAACTATAACGTCTTGCTTTCAGTTCTTATGTGATACATAGTGGCTCAATGTTGGTTGATGTGAATATTGTCTGTAATGTATGTTCAAAATTATACAAAAGGTGTAACATGTATAATGTGTATGCTTTGTAGTCAATTAATGTGGACAATACAATTGGCCTTACGATTATTCTATAAATATGAGACAAAACAATTTACAACAAAGTTAGGTAAATAGAACATATATTCGGGGAACTGAGCAATTATTGTTCCCATTTTATTGAAATCTTGAAAGTTGGGCGAGCAAGCATTATTGTTGTTCAAAATGGATGTTGCTATAAACCAGAACGACTTGACAGTTTGCCTTCATTCGAATTTTATGAGAACACAGCTGTACAGCGTTCAAAAATAATTATCTAATTAATTACCTTTAGCGATTGAACAGATATGGAGCACACTCGCATTAAGCTAATTAGTAGTAAATAGAGAATCACTTTCTAGGAACATATATATTATACATTTCCAGGTTCCCATAATGAAATTATAATAGCTTTGAAAAGCAGCGTGATATGATTACATACAACAGAGAATCAAAAATAGCAGCGACCTTGGTCACGTTATATTTTTTCCTTAAACCCGAGATTTGGTGGGTGTCATAAGGAATGAGTTCCATTCACCAAACTCATCGGGAAGCAGATTCCGAGAAAGTCACAAGAGAAGAATTTGACGGAGAATCAATCTGTAGTTCTATTTGAATGAAACTATTTACAAATGCTACTGCAAATGAATGCGACGCGCTGAATAGTACAACATTGCTGAAAAAACTAGTAAAATGTCTCATTTGCAAAAAATGCATTTGTTGCAGTTTAGAACTGATTGGATGAAATCATTATAAAAATTGTAAAGTGTGATTACTTATGGAATTAAAATTCTTTTTTTTTGGCTCGAGAGAGAGGTAAAATAGGCCAAATTATACAATTTCAGGTAGTGAGCAGTGCATTTCCGTTATGCCTGGAAACCTAATTTGCTCATGTGAGAGGGCACAATTGGTTTGACAGATTTGATTGAATTGAGGTTTCACACGAAAATAACACAAGACAAGACTAGATCTTGTTGCGCTGATCTCACTTCCGATCTGACGATTCGCTAGAGCGTTGTAGTGTAAATGTGTGAATCGGAAGGGAGAGCATTTTCCCGGTGACGGTAGAAAACAGGGCCGGATAGTTTGTTAATTGTAGTTAGTGTTTTGAAAAAGAGTGGCTGATGCCAAGTAAGTTTACTTGGTTGTTTGTACAATATATCTTGTGTCCTCCTCAGTGAGAGATCTCTGTCTGGAACTCATTGCTTATGGTCTCCTAACCCAATGTGCTCCACGATTTGAATGGTTTCTTCAGTTAAGATAATCAACATTTTTTATTTTAAAATCTCAACTAACTCCGTGCCAGGAAACTCTTTAATAGTTTTCTCTCTTGGAAGAAGAACAGACCCCGAAAATCCGCCTATACTCTCCGGCTCTGGTCGGTCGTATTAATGGTTGGATATTTTCTTAACAAAAACTGACGTTGAGCAAGTAAACCGAAACGTACCACAATATTTCAAGTGTACCGTATCTCAGAGATATGTGGCTTATCTCTGGCACAGATGGAAATCTAATGCTCAATGTTCACTTTAAATGTTAAACGATTGAGCTTCTCAGTTCAATTTTGTTGGGTTTGGAGGCAGTGCGACGTCTTCGTCTGTTATTGTTCTTAGAATAGAGGGAGGATTCCTTCTAGCAGTTCATAATTATTCTTCAATTGTGGGGGTGGTTGTAGTGGCGACCCTCAAAGGTCACATCCTCTATTGAGAAGCGTTACTCAGAAAAGGTGGATCAAGCCTTTGTTGGAATAACTTCACCCTAATACATACATACACGAGGAGTAGGTTGTCCATGTTGATTAGGTCCCGTGGAGAAAGTGCGTGTTTGTGTTTGTTTTGTGGTTGTGAGTAAGGGAATGTGCCCGCTTTTGCGGGACCCTTAAAATTTCACTGCGAAGTTCATTTGAAGAATTAAAGCTATGGGTTGTGTTACCCCTGGAAAATGGTCTGTTAGTGCAATCAAGTGAAATGAATGTGCAACAGATGTGGACGCAAAGCATTTGCTCAATTAGTGATTACGTATTTAATAAAAGTGTCTGTGAGAAAGGAATGAGTGTGGTGGTGTTCACTACTGTGCCTTTTTCGTCCAGTTCCTGTGTATTTGGTTCTGTGGAATTACCGATTCATTAAAAAAAAATATTTAAAATGCCTCTGGTATGTTATAAATCTATAAAACTTTCGATTAGATCTCCCGTTGTGTATAGTTAAATGATCGGTTATTATGTGATTGTGAAATTCTACTTTTTCAACTTCAATTTTAAGCCGACAAATTTTATTGTAGAAATTACCTGGAAAGTTTGATGCGGGCAAAAAAGAGCCGCCAAAAATTTCCACCCCCGGAAAAAAGGTACTTGGTAGTTTTGTTTTGTTGACCTTATCCAGCTTTGGCAATTTTTTTTAGTTCTTACCTATCTTCACCTTCCATTACCTTTGTTCACTATCCCGTCCCCTTTGCCCCCTTGCCTTTTTGACCACCTTGTTACTCATGTTCCTACAATTTATCGTAGATATAATGTATCAAATAAACTACTAGGAGTTATTTACACCATAAGAAATTCAGATTATTCCACGCCTTTTCAGTTTGAAAACAAAACACAATTGAAAACGCTGTGGGATACAGAAACAGTGATTTGAAGAAGAAGCTCTTTAGCATTAAAAAGAGAAAAAGGAGACAAAAATTGAGACAAATTCGAATTGAAAAAACAAATTTAAATTTGCACCCGGTTTGTGAAGTAGGGAATCATAATTCCAACCAATACACAATATTTTCTATTATTATATCATCACCATCATATTCTCTCACGCTGACATGTCATTCCAAACTCCCCACATACATAAATAAGTAGGTAATTTGTTAAACTCATTTACTTGTTGATGACAAAAGTATTGCGCTAATATTTACAAGGTAATACGGATCAGTGACTTTGGTATTCAGTATTTGCAGGATAGGCTGCTTTGTTTCATGCAATTCTCTAGAGACTAAAAGACAACAGGCTGGCTTGAGGCCAGCAATTATCGCACATGTACTTGTATATCACAAATTCTTTTCCTGTGTTTTTTTTGCAAAGGCAACTAACTCCTTGTATATATTAGTTAACACAAATTAGGTGAAATTGTCATTATTCAATCCAGCTTCAAGATTCTATAGTAGAAAATTTTAAATTCATGCAGTACATAATACATTTTACGATATCACTTAACACTAAAATCACTTTCTCATCCAGGCTCAAAATTTAATTACTATTTTATGCCTTGGTAGTATTGTTGATAAAAAAGATAGAGATAGACACGATATATTTACAGTTTGTTTATTCTACATGCATTGTTGGGTTACCGAATGGATCTTGACTAAAAATGATGTATAGGGATGTGTTTATTCCTCCACTACGACGCTGGTTGGCCTTCGGATGTTCGAATTATGATTAATCAGCAAGTTTTGTTTTTGTTGGCCTCTTATTTAACGAACAACAGCAGACTTTTCTTCATCACAACTCAATTTTTAGTGGCAACGATTGACGATGTTGAAGATTAATGAATGTTGTTTGGCTATTTCTGGTTTAACGTGTGCTGTCTTTGTGTCTTTAACAAATTGTGTCCAAACCTTTTCAGATTCATGTCTTCTAACTAAATGCAAAATGCCATTTTTTTCCTCTTGGATTTGTAAAATGTAAATTTGTAAAATGTCCCAAATACCAATGGCAATTTTCAATGAAAAATTTTCATGTTACTCGTCAAAACGGGCTTACTTGCTTCAGTTGCATAACTTAACTATCCACATGTATGGAATGCATCTCATCTCCTGTGTGTATCATCAAAAAAATATAGTTGACAACTTTGTTACACAGGATACATGATAAAGTGTGACGTTAAGAAATACATTAATATGAGTTTGAATTGAAAACTTGAAAACTAAAAATAGAGATTGATGATGTATAATGGACAACAACATCATTGAAACAGTGTTTAAATTTGGCAAATGACATGCCTTTTGCATTTATTTTATTATTACAAACTGCCAATCTCCAATCAGGATCCAATGACTAATTCCCGTAAGAAAATCATCTAGACTGTTGCGTGCCCTACTTCCCTGGCAAAGGTAACTTGTTAGAGGTCTCATCAGAATTTGAATTGGCACCCGTTGTGCCGATTGAGCTCAAGTGAACAAAAATAAAGTTCCCATGTCATCTGCAACTGACAGACTTGTAAATCGTTCATTCACAACATATAAATGTACATTTACTATTATCATCAACATGTTGTGAAGTGAACACCTCCAAAAGTACCCACACCAGCACTTCCGGTTTGCAATGTCAATGCATTTTTTGCCCTATGGTTGGTTGTTTGAGAATGAATTGATTTTTCCCACTTCTACCTTCGGTTTCAGATATCCAGAATATTAATTATTATGTTTTCACGGTTTGATAATTTTTTTATGATGCAAATTAGGCTGCACCAGGGGCTCCTAAGGTGGTGGAACCCCCAAAAGTTGTTGTGGACAAAGATGCCTCGCGCAAAGGATCTTTGGTAAGAAACAATAATTATTTATTAAAATGTAACATATTTTATAACACAACTGGAAAAACAATTATAAAAAGCATTGCGTTTTTTGTAACAAAATCAGATTTAAAATCCAATTACAAAAAATCTGCAAAATTCAAATAATTTTTTCAACATTAATTTTAATATTTAATATAAATCATTTAAATTATTCAAGCTGATTAAATTTATCGAGCATTATTCGTTATTTTAGGCTCCCGGAAGTGGCCCCTCATCCCGACGTGGATCTCTCATTCCTCCAGAACAAGAGGGCAGAAGACCATCTCTTATCATTACAGATGAGGTAACCTTAATTGTCCCTCAAGTTATTATTTTCAGCTATAATTTCCTAAAGGTTATAATCTCCTTAAATTGGTATACCTGTCACGTATGGCGTCTAATTAGATTAAATTTACGGGTTTATATGTTGAACAATGAAAGGAGAAAGTCTGCTGTACCTTCTTTATATATATTCCTATTTCTTCCTATCCCAACCAATTACCAATCCAACATCTACTTCAGAGCATCGTCGCTCAACAATCTTTTTCTACATACGATCCAGATTACACAGGAAAATACAAATACCAGAAAAACAACATGTTCTAATTATTTCCACAGTTTCTACATCCGATTCCAAAATATTTTTGACGGAATGAAAAACGTTGAATTTTGTGTAGAACAAAAGCTGATAAAAATGAATGCTTGTTAGGAGCATAGGAAGCTCCGACCAGGGGAAGTTATGGAGGATAGGAAGGTGAGACACAGAGAGTTGACACCAACCATATATTTTTTGTGGTCTTGATCTCTCACACTTTGATGGCTCTGCTATTTTTTTGCACCGAATGACCATTTTTCAACAGTATATCACAACGCTAACACCATGCTGCGTTTTGTCTCTCGCATTTTTTTATGTTCGTATCGTTGATTTTTATTACTGCAATTGTTATGTCGTATCGTTTTACCCCAGTCCTCGCAAAGTACAGTCCAGATGTACATAAGCATCGATACCACATATTATCAGTCTTCGTAGGAGATTTACGTTACAGACTCTAGGTATTCTTTTTTATAAATATTAGATGAAGTCCCAACAAATATGTATGTGAACAGATCCATTAGTTTTGGACGTGTCTGTCATTGCGAATTTTTTGAGCACAGGGTGGAAAACTCAGACCAGGGGAGGTTGGTTTCGGGGGACAGGTGAGATATCAATATGTCAACGAATATATTATGGTATTATTTTTCATACAAGCCAGGCTGCATACAAATATTTACAATAGATTATTATACTTCTCTCATGGTTATTAAGGGCTGCTCATTTTATACAATTTTGTTGCTGATATTTTTAAAGGGCTTGGAGCAAGTAAAATTTTTACAATTTTGAAAAGTTATACTTGATTCAATACCTTGCGTTATTTTTACTTTTGATTCTGTTGGTCACTATCTATATGTTATGCATGCATTACACACCTTTATTTATTTATCACACCATAATTGCACGAAACACGATTATTACTCCCTGTGATCCTCTTCCTCCGTTTATCCTTATATACTGAACCCTTTCCAGAGACAAGAAATTATCAACAAAAGTTCTCAACTAAAATCTTAAAGATGGACAACCGGCAGTACTCCTCGATTGGAAATATTATGAGTCATTTTAAAATATTAAGTCATTTCTAAAAGCTCTCCAATTAAAATTTATGACAAGTATTGGATTTTGACAGCATGGTAAAAAGTCAGGCGCTCGTCCTGGAGAAATTGGTGGTGAGGGGCTCAAGAAAGATGTAAGGGGGGCACGCAGTTTTACTTTCACTTTATTTATTTCATGTCTTTTTCCTGTCTGGCTCTTGTAGAAGTATGAAATTGTCCAGTGTCGTTGAAATTTTACAACTGTTATATACTGTATGTATAATTCCTATAGGATATTTGTAGATTTTACTTAAAAACAGCTTTAAAAATGACTTTGTAGTTTTTGATGCAGCCTTCTTATTAAATATATAAACAATGTCTATTTGTCCAATGTTTTCAAGGCCGTTGTCCATATAGACCTGTCCGTTTTCTCGTAGTCTCGTCCAAGCAATAGTCACTGGAGTCCACTTGTCTACAATTTTTCCCGTCTGCATGATTTTCCTTCATTTTTATGGACTTTTTTTTATATAGTTTCTTTTCAGTTTTCACCATTTTATGTTGACTCTTGAGATTCAATCCGGTATATTCAAATATTTTATTTTGATTACAATATTTATTTTTCCGTGGCACGGCCACTATTGAAATGAACCTTTTTATCAGTCAGTTAGTCAAATAATGACTCTGATTTGTCAATTTTCTTTGAGTGGATTGATTTGTGCCGTGCCACGGTATTTTTTTACATTGTTACTTTTTTTTGCTTTTATTGTTTCCATTGAATGACATGATATTTACACCAACATACATTGAATTAAGAGTCAGTAAAGTATGCATACTTAGAGATTGCTATATGGTTGTGGTCCATACATTATTATGTTTCTGTAGTTAAGTAGACCTTGTAGTAATCACTGTAGTTATTGTATTGCATGAAAGGGAAATTTTTGAGACTCTGTTATGACAGATAATAGAAATAGTCAACAGTTTTGTCCCACAGGGCGAGCCCCTGACAGGGAGAGCGCCGAAATTGTCGGAACCCTATGGTGGCCATTTTAGCCTCCGTGCGTTTTGAAGTAGAGCTCCTCCTTAAAAGGACGGTGTATGTAGTCTCCCTTTTGATTTATTCAACTTCGATATTTTTTGTTTAGATTTTTTTACTCTGCTTGAAATAATTTAGTTTTTTTATTCCGCTTGGAAATTCCCTATAGTCCACTTTTTTTTTTACTAACGCACTGCAACAAGCAAGCTAAAGTGCTGCATGTCAATTGTTTATGTACGTAATGTGTGGTACTTTGTTTTAAAAAATATACGCTGTCACACATATTTATATTAGCTTTTCATGTTGATGCACATTCCGTCATATGATAATCATGGCGTAAATGATTTTAAAATGAAATGAGGTTCTGAATTTTGCAACTCCTTTTGAATTTGTCTAAACATTAATTTTAATTCATTCACACTATGAATCATCATATATGTGCATATTGTATATGTTCGTTCAGTTATTAAATGTCATAAAACAATAACTAGCCTGCTTATTCATCATACACTGTAGCTATGTGGCGTAACTCACAACTCATTTAACCGCATTCATTATGTTGGCTCTGCTCAATGTTATCTATAAGAAATGAGTTATCTAACAATGATGGTCACAATGATGCAGCGTCGACGACCCAGCACAGAACGACGTCCTTCTGTGGCGGATTTGGAGGAGAAAATTGATAAACCATCCACACCTCTTAAACCTACGGGATCCGCTGGCCCTCCAAATATTATAGTTGATCAAAAGTATACGGCCGTTGAAGGTACTAAACGAATGCTGGTCTTCCATGAATTAATATATCTTCGGAAGAATATTGACGATTTTCCGTAGTTCTGTGTCTAATATTTTGTTATATATAACAATTTTGTTTACTATTTCGAATTCGACAGACAAGACAGGTTACATCACAGCACAAGTTGAAGGCAATCCAGTTCCTACGTTCCGCTTTTACAAGGTCGGCATTAGTACTTGATGTGATGATAAAACAATGCGAAAGAGGTCATAGAATTTCATAAGTAATTGGGATGTAGGGCATTACGGAAATTATGGATGAAGGCCGCTACCGATTTGTTACTGATGGGGATAATAATATGGTCATATTGTGCATTCGTAAAGTCAAACCCAATGATGAAGGAACATATAAAATTGTGGCAACCAACAAACACGGTGAAGCTGCAGAGGAGTGTGAACTTCTTGTGTCAGGTTGGACTTATTGGATGTTTTTTTGGAAATAACTAGTTTAGCCAGATTATTGTAATGTTTATAACAGGCGCCGGAGGTATGGATTTCCGTGCAATGTTGGCCAAGAGAAAGTACGCCAAATGGGGAAAGCAAGAAGAGAAATTGGAGTATGACCTCAAAGAGACTCCAAAAGATGATAAACCAAAGCTCAAGCACATTGAGAGGGTGAGTATGCAGTGTTAATTTGTTAATGTTATTATTTTTGCACAGGTTGATAATTAAATAATGTTGGCATAATATATCATCAAATGAGATTACTGGTATTTATCTTCGCTCCTTCTCTTTCCTGTCCATTCTGAATATATGTAGAAACAATAAGTGCACCTTTCTTCAGCTTTCTTTCAACATTGATATCTGTAGAATCCTTAGCGTGTCAAATATTTTGTGATATTTGTTGAATTGTTGAAAATGTATTGTACATGATCCCTGTGCGTGTTGTCGTAGTCTGAATTGATGAAATTGTGAATTTGTGGTCTTATGTGTTTGTCCGATTGCACTGAATTTCCCCCAGGAACGGAATGTGGTTGATAAATGTTGGGTGTGTCTGTAGCCAGGCGATAAAAGCCCTTCGCGAAGACCTTCAATGCTGGCTGAAGTGATTCCAGACTGGCCGGATCTGAAGCATTTTAGTCGCAAGGAGGTTGGAGTCATATTAGACCGATCTTTCTTCTCCCACTGTCTCTTTCATTAACTGTACTCTAATATTTTTCCCTGATTGTATTTGATGTGCTGGGCAACAAACAGAGTGGCACAACCTCCGCACGGGTAATAAAATTCCCATTGTGATCAGAAACGTCGGCCAATTTTGTACGTACGTTACGTTGCTCTTCTTGGGATCGGAACTTTTTCAATCGCTCCACCCTCCTCTACACTTTTGAACTCGTCTGTCGCGATTTTTTATTTTGAGTCCAAATTGACTAATTATTTTGACTTTTTGTTGGAATGGCTGATGATTTTGTGAATGGACTTGACTTATACGGGCTTCCCCTTTCGCTTTGCTAAATTACCCGTGCTTAGGTTGGTAAACCACTTGCCGCAATAATACTGATAATAGTAATCGTCATCATAATATTGATTGTTGTTTATGCTTGCGATATTATGCTTTAATGATTTTACTAAATTTATATGTAAAATGTACTTAATTTGAAACAAAACTTCTTCTGCAACTGTCTTTCCAGTTCTTTCTTTTTATTTCTTTCTTCCTTTCGCTATCTTATTTACGACGCTAAGAAGGTCTTCAATTGATGTTTTTATTATTTATTACTATTTATTATATTTTGTATATTATTTATTTGTAACTATTGTTCAGTTTTAATCATTTACTTGTGCATTATAGCCAAATATTAAAAGTCTTCATGGCTGATTGCAAATTCATTTATTTAAACTGACATATCCAAACCAGTTTTGAATGGAAATTTATAACTGATTCATTTATATTTGTTTTTGTGAGAGCAGAAGACAGATTCATTCCAAAAACCTTTAGTGGACCAATATTGCAAAGAAGGAAAAGACAAGAAGGTTCAATTTGAGGCCATATTTTCCAAAGCCAACTGTAAAGTGAGGTGGTTCATCCGGAAAGATGTAGGAAAATTGTTTTAAATTCGTCACCAACATAAAATTTGGAATTTCGTATATCATCTTTGTCGACCTGTGTAGGAACTCTTTTTGGGAGCCAAGTATAAAATGGTTCAAAAAGATGAAACATACCAGCTTATCATTAACACCCCCAAGATGGATGACATGGGCAGATACACCTGCGAAATTAATGGAATCAAAACTGAAGCATTTTTAACCGTTGAAGGTATGACTATTTAATTTTAATGAACGCAAAAGAGATTGGGAATTGAGTCGCAAGAGAATATTTTGATTGCTTTGCACAGAGGCCGATCCAACTTTCACCTTTTTGAGACAATTGAACAAAAAGTACGAAGGTTATGTTAACCGTGAAGCTGAAATGGAATGTACCGTGAGCAGTGGTCGGGCCATGGTGACATGGTATCGAGATGAAACACCACTGAAGGATGGTGATGAATATGACATTTCTAAAGACATGACTGGAAACTGTCGCCTAATTGTCAAGAAAGCAACACTAAAACATACAGGAAAATACAGTTGTAGAATTGATAAACAGAAGGATGAGACATCAACTCAATTGAATGTGTCCGAGTGGCCGTTTAGATTTACCAAACAATTGATGGGAGTTCATGCCACTGAAAAGGATTATGTGTGCATGGAAGTTGAATTGGACGAAGAGGATGGCGAAGTTACCTGGTTTAAAGATGGAGAGCCCATTAAAGCAGATAAGCGGTATGTCCTATAACGCAAGAATTGTTTTCGGATTCACATGGAACGCATAGGACTTACCATGTATTTTTATAGTGTACAATTGGTGAAGGATGGGAAAAAGCGAAAGTTGATTTTCAAAGATGTTAAAATTACGGATGCGGGTATGATCAAGTGTACCACGAACGCGGACAAAACGGAAGGAGAATTAGCTGTAGAGTGTAAGAATTTTGTTTTATGTTTTGTCATAAAATTATTTTATTATACAGATACTTCATATTTATTTCAGACCGAAATGCTTTTAATAAAAAGTTAAAAGATACAAACAGTCTCGAGCGTGAGAGAGTTGTTCTTGAAGTTGAATTACAGGTGGGGAAACTAATTTTATTTGTTTAATTTGTTGACATGATGAAACAAAAGATTCTACGACTTTGTTCAAGAGATTAGTTAACAAATAATTAATTGATTATAAATTAAAACAAATTGAACTTATTTGTTTAATTGCAGGATCAAACTGCCTCAGCGGAATGGACCCTCAATGGTGAACCTATAAAGACTGACGAAAGGTAATCCGCAACTACATAAGAATCTGAGTCTGAATCTGAGTCTGAATCTGACATTGATGCATAATATAATGTATTTGCATTATATAGAGTTGAAATCAAGAATTTGGGTGGCGGTCGTCATCAATTAATTTTTAACAAAGCTGAAATTGGCGACTCGGGTGATATTGTTTGCGCATCTGGTAGACTCACTTCCTCTTGCAAGTTCACCGTTGGGAAAGGAGAAGAAGCCCCAGTTATTAACATGGAATCTAATAAAGTTGAAGGACCAATTACCAAACCATTAGTTTTCCACGTTCCATATACAGGTGAGTATTAAATAGTTGTCATACATTTGAATTCGTGCGAGCAATTTTGTCTCATTTAGTTCAAGGAACAAGACAGTCGCAAGTTGAAGGGAAATTGATATTCAATGGAAAGGTTTTACAATTAAAGGAAGTAGAAGTCGTCGTCTTGGATGACAGAATTGATTTCAAGTACAAAAAACCATCCAGGGAACTGAGTGGAAAGTTCACGGTGAAAGTTAGCAATGCCCAAGGCGAGGATACGAAAGATATTACAATCAACTTTCAAGGTTAGATTTTCTTTTATTTGTTACAATTGCTGTTAATTTTCATAATTTACACAAATTTGTTATTAAATTAATTTAGACGTTCCAAAAGCACCAGAGAGTATGGATGTTAGTGATATTTTCCAGAGTTCTTGCGTGGTAACATGGAAGCCAACTCCAGATGACGGTATAAGACACATTTATTTTGATAGATTTATGATGTGTTCTCATATATCATGTATATTCATACAGGAGGTAGTCCACTTGTCCATTATTTAATTGAACGTCAAGATTTGAGCGTCAAAGGGGGATGGCATAGCGTTGCGGAAGTGCCAGCGAATAAGACAACCTTTAAAGTGGAAGATCTAGTACATAAGAAAGAATACAAATTCCGTGTCAAAGCAGTCAACAAATTTGGACCTGGTATTTATAGTTATTCAGTGTGTATTATTTCTTACTTCATTATTTGTCGCAATTCTAGGTGAACCCGTTACATATTCCAAAACTGTGTTAGCTAAAGATCCTTGGGGTAAGCTACCGTAGAAAGTGCTACCATGTGTGTGTTTCCACTTCATGTTGTACTTGTTATAGATGAACCTGGGAAGCCCACAGGGGTTGAGGTCCACGACTGGGACAAGGATCATGCTGACTTAAAAGTAAGCCCAAAAATGCTTCTGCTGTTGTACAATATTTTCTAATTATTGGATAATTGTTTTGCATGAATAGTGGGCCCCTCCTGCAAACGACGGAGGAAGTCCGGGTATGTCGATAAAGTGCTTTACCAAGTAAAGTTGTAAATAACATGTCAACTAATTACTCTTTTGTTCTTCGAAGTGACCGGCTATATAATAGAAATGAAGGAAAAGTTTGGGAAGGAATGGGTTGTTGGAAAAACAATTGACGGCAATGTGACAAAAGCCACAGTGGATGGCCTTACAGAAGGGAAGCAATATGAATTCCGTGTTAGGGCTGTTAATAAAGCCGGACCTGGTAGGCCTTACTCAGATCTTTAATGGTTTATACCTTGTTCAATCATGAATTGTCTTTTAAAATAAAGGTGAACCATCTGATGCAACAAAACCGATCATCGCCAAGTGTAGATTTGGTAAGTTGTATACATAAATGAAAAAAACCCAGTCTAAGTATGAATTTGTAAATGATTTGTAAAAAAATAGTGAAACCGTTCATTGTTGGGGATGGTCTCAAACCTATTGTTGTGAAGAAGGGTCAGATAATTAAATATGATATCAAATATGAGGGTGAACCAGAACCAGAGGTGTCATGGACTCTGGGTGGAAAGACGATTTCTTTAACTGATGACAGGTATTATATTCGCTTTTAAATAGCCTGGCAATCCCTGGTCAAGTGAGATACATTTTACATTTTGGTTTTTAGGATCACCGTTGATCAGTACGAGAAAAATTCCGTCTTAACTGTACGAAGAGCTGTGCGAGCAGACTCTGGAAAATACAAGATTACTCTCACCAATTCAAGTGGAACATGCGAATCGACTGCAGAAGTTACGGTGTTGGACAAGCCAACTGCACCTCGTGGCCCCCTCAAAACGGAAGAGGTTCGTTCCGACCACATCACAATCTCATGGAAGAAACCTGAAGGTAATTTTTGAATGTTTTAAACCATAACTCACTATGTACATCTTCGTTTAAACTTTGATGTACTTGGTTTTATTTTATGTACATGTCTCGCCTGAAGATGACGGAGGTAATTATTTTTTTTATAAATTTCTAAAAAGAAAAATATGAAGATATGTTTGTTAAGACATTATTATAGTTGTTAATATGGACATGCGTGGTTCTAATTTTAAAGAATTCCAATAAATTGTAAACTTTATTTACAATGGCAATACGAACTGTAGATTATAATTGATTTATTCTTATTTTTTACAAATTTTAATTCCAAACGTATTTTAGGCAATGCACTGTCCGGATATGTAATTGAGAAAATGGACATGGAAACTGGACGCTGGGTACCGGCGGGTGAAGTTGGTCCAAACACTGAAAAATTCAAAGTTGATGGTCTGTCTCCCAAAAAGAAGTACAAATTTCGAGTCAAGGCTGTCAATAAGGAGGGTGAATCTGAGCCATTGGAAAGCGACGAACCCATCACTGCCAAAAACCCATACGATGAGCCAACAGCTCCTGGTCGTCCAGACATTGTTGATTATGACAATAAAAGTGTCACCCTAAATTGGAAAGCGGTAAGTATAGAAAAATAAAGCTTTTATTTTAAGAGATGAATTTCATTTTATTTTTTAATTACTTTCAGCCTGAGAGTGACGGTGGTCGGGAAATTCTTAAATACATCGTAGAAATAAAGGACAAACTTCTTGTTGATTGGGTTGTGGTTACTGAAACAAAGGACGCCGAGTGCAAAGCTGTAGTTGATGGACTTAAGGAAAAACAAACGTACCAATTCCGTGTGATTGCAGTCAACAAAGCTGGAAAGAGTAAGTTTCTTTTACAACTTTTTCCCACACGTATTTTTCTATAAGTATCATGCATTATTTTATAATGTACGAAGTTACAAGTCAAGTGCATGCCACTTTGCTACTTGTAATGATTAATTTCTAATGTAGGTCCGCCATCCGAGCCAACAGCAAATCATCTCTGCAAGCATCGCTTCTTGAAACCTCAAATTGACCGCAATACTTTCAAGACGATAACCATCAAGGCTGGAAGAACACATAAATGGGCTGTAGATGTTACTGGTGAACCAGGTAAGTTTGTTTTCAGTTTTATAAAATTACTCCAATTTGGTAAAAGACCATAAAAATATAACTGGCTATGTAATTGTGAAACAAGAACGAGTGGAAATTATGCGCATTTGTTCTTAAATTTATTGAACTAACGATCGGTAATAAATTGACAGCACCTGAAACAACCTGGAGTTGGAGGGATGGCATTGCTCTCACCAACTCAGAGAGAATTAACATTGAAAGTCAGGAATACCATACGGTTTTTACCATTAAAAACTGCAGACGGTCGGATACTGGAAAATACACTCTGAAGGCTGAAAACTCTTCTGGATCTGATATTGAAACTGTCGAATTTAACGTTTTATCTAAACCTGGTGCACCGAAAGGTCCACTGAAGGTTACTGATGTCCACAATGAAGGATGCAAACTCAGGCAAGCTTAAATTAGTTCATCTTTTGAAATCGTAAAGTTGAGATTACCAGTTCATATGTTAATTAATAATTAGAAACTAGAGTTTAGAATGTAGCAATGCCATGTATTTATATATTCGAATTCTACAGTTGGGAGAAACCTGAGGACGATGGTGGATTGCCAATCAAGTAAGTAAAGAAATATCCTATTTTAATTTATAGGCAAGGAAATTGTGAATATTTCTTAAAGACGACAATTTAAAATTGCAGAGAGTACGAAGTCGAGAAAATGGATATGGCCACAAAGAGATGGGTCCGTGTTGGAAAATGCCCAGGACATCAAATTCCGCCCACGTTTGAAGTCACTGGATTGGTTCCGGGTCAAGAATATCAGTTCCGTGTCATTGCTGTCAACGATGAGGGTGACAGCGATCCGTAAGTTGGTTATTTTTTACATTTGCTGCATAAATTAAAATTCTTGAGTTTAAAATTCTGCTTTAGTTTGACTGCTGCACAAAGCATTATTGCCAAAAATCCGTTTGACGAACCAGGTATCCTGATCTAATTCGTTATAATTTGCAGACTTTGAAATAACATATATATAATCATGTATAGGCAAACCGGGCATGCCAGAAATTACGGATTATGATAATGAAAGCGTGGACCTTAAGGTATTTTTACTTTTGATAACTGTTTTTGAATGCCATTGTCACGGATGCATACTAATTTTCTGTGCCTAAAAATAGTGGAAAGCACCTACGAGCGACGGTTAGTGCACTATTAGTGTTGGATAACGACATCTCACAATTTCTACTAATGCAGTGTCGTTTGTTTTAATTAGGTGGGGCCCCAATAGAAAAATTTATTATTCAGAAAAAGGATAAATTTAAACCTGAATGGGAAAACGCTGCCGAAGTCCCGGGTGATCAACTCACAGGAAAGGTCAAGGATTTAAAGGAGGGTGGCGAGTATCAATTCCGCGTTATTGCCGTGAATAAAGCTGGACCCGGTGGTGAGTGAACATGATGTGATGAGTGATAAAGACGACGAACGTCGATCTGCTCCTCATTACTTTTTGGGTACTCAAAATAATATCTTATAATAATCTCAGGTCCATCTGATGCAACTGCTCCACATATTGCCAAACACAGAGCATGTAAGCCAAATAAACTTAAACTATAAAATGAAATCTTAAAAACGTTAGTCATTTGATTCTTCTATTTCAGTGAAACCAAGAATTGATCGAACAAATCTTAAGCAAACCACCATTAAAGCAGGAAAGCCTATTCGGTTTGACGTCAATGTTGCCGGCGAACCTCGTAAGTCTTTTAATCCATAAATCCACACTTTCGTCGTCTAATTTTTAATAGTCTTTCTCTGATCCCAGAAAATTGGGTTGGATGAAATTGAGAAAATTATAACATAATTAAAATAAGACATAGGTTGATTGAATTTGAGCAAATTATTTTGTTGTTATTAATGTTACCAAATATCTTAATTGCAGCTGCGAAGGTCGTTTGGATGCTCAAAGACAAGGAGGTAGGACTCAAGATAACATTGATTGACGAAATATGCCGTACATATAAGATTAATTATTCCAGGTGGATGAGAAAAATGTGGACATTATTAATGTGGATTACAATACCAAATTTGACATTAAAGAATCAAAACGGATAAATTCTGGAATATACAAAATCGTTGCCACCAATCAACATGGCAAAGATGAGGCTGAAGTAGAGCTGACAGTTTTAGCGGCACCGGGTCGACCAAAGGGTCCACTTAAGGTAAGACAGTGTGTTTAATTTAATACATTTTCACTTTCACTTACATATATTATATTGTAAAATCCAACTCACTTTTGATATAAACATAAAAACAATTTAAGAATTTAAGAATTTCTTACGTAAAAACTTAGTGATGAATAGTTAACCAAATCTAAATTTTACTCACATTTTAATGGATAGTTAAAACTTAAATAATTGTAAAAATGCTGCAGCTTGAGTTGGTATGTCCTTATTTCCCAAATACAATTTCACCGGATCCCAATTCACGGAAGAAATATCAACGTCTTCCGGGATAGTTAGCTCCAACTCCTGAGAGGTCCAAAATCCTACTAGCTTCTTCAGTCTTTCAACATGACGATCCTCCCATTCGAAGAAGTTCTCGTACTTTATAAAATCTATTTTGATGGGGCGACCATCAATCCTTCCTCCCAGCATCTCGCAAAGAATCACTGCCAATTGACCAACTCCCTCCATCTTCTTTGTCTCCTTCTCGATGGAATCTTCGTCACCTTATATAGTATTTATAGTTAATATATATTCAAAATAAAAATATTTATTTAAATAAAGTGAGCTTCACCTCTACACTGGAAAAGTGGTATGCCCTTAGCTGTGGAAGGATGAGTAGGGTGAATGAAGGATTTGGGCATGGGTCCAGCTTTTCTTCCCGAAGTGCATTGCGTCACGGTTCCCACGTAGATCCTTCCAATAGTGCAAAATTTCTTATAGATCCACTTATCGCATTTCTCCACTTAAGGTCTGCTATCTTCAGTAGTGGGGATTCCTTGTACCCTGCAAACTCTGAGGTCCCTCCCAGCTCCATTTTGAATTCACAGCTTTCTAAAAGTGTCTTCACGACTGCCCAATCCACTTGATTAACGGAGATTTGATCCTTTATGATCTGGAGTGGGGTAGCGGCATTCTTCTCATAAGAATTAATGGTGGACATTATGGCGAGAGTGATGTGTATCGTTTCTTGGAAAATTTTCGACGAGTCAAAATCCTTCACGATCCACGGAGATGGCGTCACCGTCTCCATTTCGGAGAAAATCCTTCCTCCTTCTGCTTTTTCTCGTACTTAGCAAATGCGGCATAAGTTAAACCAGATTTTTTGCATTCTGAAGTATACCGTCCAAGCTGTGTTCGAATTTTGGAGTGTGTGGGCTGCTTGTCAAGATGGTGTGGGTGAAGGGTTGTTTTAATCCTCTAGAAGGAAATGGGTGACACAACTGTCTGCGTGTTCGCTACAGGATCCATCCATTTTGCTGCTTTTCCAGCAATTCCTATCTTGCGAGTTGAATGGTGAACATTCTGTACACATTTTCAAAAAATTAGTGACAAAACTATATGAAATCAATGAAGTCATTTTAACCTTACCATCAATTTCGTGGAGATCTCCATTTTTGCTTTTCACGCAAAGTTGGACGGAAAAACCAGGAGGGGGTTGATACACAGTGTAGTTTAACCGAACCTTCTTTTTTGGTGTGGGGACTATCTTCCGTTTTTGAAAACGCAAGTTTTGACAATATTTTGACGAAAAAGCTCATTTTTATTAGTAATTAAATAAAAACAACAAGAATGCTAGTGTAAGAGAGCTATGAAAGATATTGTACGAAATTTTTCCTCCACTTAAGGTCTCCGATGTCACAAAGAACTCTGCTAAAGTCAAGGTACTCACTTATTTCAGAAGCACACAACTAGTAATGTAATATTAATATTTTGTCATTATTTTGTGATTCCTGACGTCCATTAGTGGAACAAACCAGACGATGACGGTAAATTGAATAATTACAACTTTCTCTCCAATGATCTAATTACTATTTTCAGTTTATTGATTTCAATAGGTGGAAAACCAATGTACGGGAACAATCAATTTCATCTGATTTCTTGCTTTGCAAATATTTTTTTAAAAACCCTACTAAAGGATTGAGTGTTGGATAGTTTGAAATGAGGTACAATTATTAATATTTTATAAAATGTTATGAATCCCAAAGAACGGCATATGTGGTCGAGAAAATGGATATGGCAACTGGCCGATGGGTCCCTGCAGGTCGGTTAGGTCCAGAAAAAACCGAATTCGACATTACGGGACTGTCAGAGGGCCACGAGTACCAGTTCCGTGTAAAAGCTGTTAATGAGGAAGGGGAATCAGAACCGTTAGAAACTGACGGTGCAACCACTGCCAAAAACCCATTTGACATTCCAGGTATACGCATCATTCTGACTCTCACAGATTACCTAGTTTGACTGTAACCTTAAAATGGCATATCGTGAATAGGCAAACCGGGTGTACCCAAGTTTGAAGATTGGGATGTTGACCGTGTAGACCTTTCTTGGGCATCGCCTAAAGTAATTATTTGAATATGTTAAACCCTAACTCTATATCTTAAATTTAAATTACCTAAAATTATATAAAGTTTACATCGTTTACATGGTTTTAATTGATTCTTTTATTTTTTACATGACTCTTTTAGGATGATGGAGGTACGATTTTAACGAAAATGATTCTTTAATCATGATTTTAAAAGTCATTTTTGATTAAAGGTGCTCCTATTTCTAACTACATAATTGAGAAACAAGGACCGTATGGAAACACATGGGAGGAAGTGCTAACCACAGACTCTCCAGCTTGTAAAGCCCGAGTCACAGGGTTACAAGAAGGTCAAACGTACAAATTTCGTGTCAGGGCTGTTAATAAAGCTGGCCCATCTGATCCTTCCGACTCCACTAAACCACACGTCGCAAAAGCAAGATTCCTCAAGCCGCTCATTAATAGGGAAAAAATGCAACCAATTACATTCCGTGCAGGAAATCTAATAAAATTGGACGTGGACGTCAAAGGAGAACCTCGTATGCACATTTTTGTTTGTTTTTCATTGCTTTAGCGGATGGATGAATGAATCAAGTTTTAAATTCCAGCTCCAAAGCTTACTTGGATGCTGAAGGGTCAAAAATTGGATGGAAGCTATAACATCAAGATTGAATATGAAGATTATAACACTCGTCTGAATATGCGAGAAACTTCTAGGGAGCTTACAGGGAAATATACATTGATCGCTGAGAATGAATCAGGTCGAGATGAGGCTACGGTTGAAATTAATATTTTGGATAAACCAGGTACCCAAATTTGGATTTGCCATTATTAAAAATTATCAAAGTATTGAAAATTTACTAAAGTAGTGCGTAATTACAAATTGTAGGAAAACCCGAGGGACCTTTAGATGTATCCGACATTCATAAAGAGGGTTGCAAGCTTAAGGTATTCATTGGGATTTGTTTTCAAAAATCAATGATACATAATTGTTTTGTTTATTATCCTCAAACAGTGGAACAAGCCTAAGGACGACGGTGGATTACCAATTACTCAGTATGTCGTAGAAAAGCTCGATGCCGTGACCGGCCGTTGGGTTCCTTGTGGACGAGTTCCCGGAGATGAAACAGAAATGGAAGTGGCCGGTTTGGAGCCTGGACACAAGTACCAATTTAGAGTGAGAGCAGCCAACGAAGAAGGTGAATCAGATAACTTAGAGACGGATACCGCAATATTGGCGAAGGATCCCTTCAATCCGCCAGGCGCACCTGGTAAGTAGAAGTTATTTGTATCGCTACACAAAGTCACTAAAAAAGCTGAAATCAAGTCCCGAGTGACCCACGAAAGAAGTACGCAATTACGAATTGTTCTACAGTTTATAATAATTTCCTAAGTTTATCCACTTCTTTGTTTATTTGCGAATTCTTTACTGAGTGTGATTAATGATTAAGAGCATGATTATAATCAGGTATGCCCGAGGTTGTCGATTGGGATGAAAAATCTGCAAAATTGTGAGGAAATACAATAATTTATTATATGATAGGCAATTGAAGGCAATAATTAATGGTTTTTGTATGATGAATCAGAACTTGGGATGCCCCCGTACGCGATGGTGGAGCCCCTATTACCGGTTACGTAGTAGAAATGATTGACCAATTTGGAGGAGTGTTTATGAAATGTAAGTTATTTATAACTTAGTTCTATACACGTACAGTTTTTGTTGTCATTGTCTCTGTAATTTTATTCTTCTAGGTGCTGAGGTTTCCGGCAATGTTTGTAAAGCAACTGTCACGAAACTTGAAGAAGGCAACAAGTATGAATTCCGAGTGCGAGCAGTTAATAAAGCTGGCCCAGGTGTGTCATTTGATACCTGTTATAATTTTTTCATTTCCAACTGTGTCTAAAAATAATAATATTGGGGATAACAGGGGACCCATCTGAGAGTTGCAAACCTCATCTGTGCAAGGCACGCTACTTAAAACCCACAATTGTTCGCACCAACTTGCAACCTGTGGTTATTCGAGTTGGTCAGCAAATTTTGTTGGACATTGACATCAGGGGCGAGCCACGTGAGTTTTTTTTATTTGACTTTTTTTTATTACCATTTATAACTCGCAACATTCAAACAATTCACACAAATTGTTGTATTAAATTGATTCAATTTGTGATATTATTTTCAATTTACAGCTCCAAAGGTGACTTGGACTTTGAATGGCAAAGAAGTTGAGCAAAATGATCAGTTGAAAATAGACAATATTGACTACAACACCAAATTCGCCATTCTTAGAGGAAAACGAGCACACACCGGAATGTATAAAATCAAGGCCGTTAATGGCAGTGGTGAGGATGAAGCTGAAATAGAAATTACAGTTCTAGGGAAGCCAGCCAAACCTAAGGGTCCACTTGAAGTGTCTGATATAACAAAGAATGGGTGCAAATTAGTAAGTTTCAGTATAATTAATGCAGAAATCATGATCCTGATCATTATGGTTATTTTTCACGCTGTAGCGCTGGGAGAAACCTGATGACGATGGCGGATCGCCAATTGAGTAAGCAATGCTAGTTAAATTAATATTTTAATTAATATTCTGTCCATAAGATTGTGCATCAATAAAAAAAAAATAATCGAGATTGCAACAGCTTAAATTATCACCCTCTTCTTTTTTCGAAGGGGATACGAGATTGAAAAGCTGGATCCTTTGACAGGAACATGGGTTCCTTGTGGAAAATCCGATACTCCCGAATTCCAAGTACAAGGTCTGCAAGAGGGCAAACAGTACAAGTTCCGAGTCCGTGCGGTCAACAAAGAGGGTGGATCCGATGAACTCGAGTGCGACAAACCAATCATTGCGAAAAATCCTTTCGATGAGCCTGGAAAGCCTGGGCGACCAACTCCAACAGATTGGGACAAAGACTTTGTAGATTTGGGTAAGGACATAATCTTTTTGTCAATCACAGTATTGTACCATAATTTTATCTTTTATTTAACTAGAATGGGCTGCACCTTCCTCTGATGGGGGTGAGTATCTCTGGATTTTATTATATATTTTATTTAAACGAACTTGTAATCACTGAACCTTCCTCCTCGTCATCTAAACTCTTTACTAAAATAAAACCTAATTTATTGTTTGTTATTTTAGGAGCTCCTATCGAGAAATATATAATTCAAATGAGGGACAAGGAAAACCGGAACTGGGTGGATGCTGCTACAGTTCCTGGTGGGAAAACAAATGGAAAAGTCACTGCAGTCCAAGAAGGGCATGAATACGAATTCCGAGTAGTTGCCGTTAACAAAGCTGGCCCAAGTCAGTTACTTGCACAATTTTCATTTCCATTTATATGTGCACGATAATACCGATACCTAACGTCAACCATTTCAGGTGAACCATCTGATGCCTCAAAATCTGTGGTGGCAAAACCCAGACATTTAGCTCCGTATATTGATAGAAAAAATTTGGGAAAGAAAAAGATTCGAAGCGGGGAAATGTTGACTGTCGAAGCTGATGTACGAGGCGAGCCAGGTATTGGAATGCCATATACTGCTAATCGCATCAGTTGCTTTAATTATTTATGTGATCCATAAATCATATTTGCTAATTCATTTTTCATTTCAGCTCCAACTGTTACTTGGACTCTGAAAGACGCCCCTGTGAAGAATGAGCGAATCAAAATTGAAAATGAACCATACAAAACATCATTTTTACTTACGAAGCCCAAACGATCTGATACTGGAATATACATTGTGACTGCCGTTAATGATTCTGGAAAGGACTCGGTTGAGATGGAGGTGGTAGTAGTGGGCTGTAAGTGGTCTTGTGATCACGAGATTTTAGTATTTTCACTTAATATTTATAATATTTATAATGATACTTTTCCCCTATAAGTCATATGCATAAGTTATGCAGCATAACCCAAGCTGAAATTGTTTGTAGGTCCAAGCAAACCAAAAGGCCCACTGAAGGTAAGACAGTGTGTTTGTAAATACATTTTCAATTTCACTCACATCTCAGTTTTTTTAAAGAAAGAAGTATGATCCAGAAAAATATTATTCATACTCTATGAAGGTGGATCATGTTTTTGGGATGTATGTATGAAATTTCTAATTCTCAAGGTTGCGGACATCAAAGCAGATGGCTGCAAACTTGCGTGGCAAGCACCAGAAGACACTGGAGGTAATCATTTCAATTCAACTTTGTAAAATTTTGTTTTAACTCCAAAACTCATTGTCGGTATTACAAATTTATAAATTCTATTTTTTTTAATTGCAGGATGGTACGGAAACAATAAAACATTTAATTTAATTGATCGGTTTAGAATAATTGTAACATATACTATTGTATTTTAGCGATCTTGATCATTATCTTGTTGAGCGTATGGATACTGCAACAGGGAGATGGATTCCTGTGGGAACAAGCAAGACACCGGAAATGGATGTTACCGGTCTCAATGAAGGAAAAGAATATTTATTCCGAGTGAAAGCAGTGAATTCAGAAGGTGAATCGGAACCACTGGAAACTGAAGCTCCAATTGTTGCGAAAAATCCATTTGAAGAACCCGATCCACCCGGAAAACCAGTGGCTAAGGACTGGGATAAACATCACGTCGATTTGACATGGACTGCGCCCCCGTCGGATAATGGTATGCTTAATGATAATGACCGTTATTTAAGGTTCTACATAATTTATATTCGGTTTACAGGCAGTAAAATTACTATGTACATAATTGAGAAAAAGGACGAATTCTCAACAAAATGGCAAAAAGCAGTTGAAATACCTGGCGATACGTGCGAAGGCCGTGTTCCTGATTTAATTGAGGGCATGAAATACCAATTTAGAGTTAAAGCTGTGAATAAGGCTGGACCAAGTAAGTCTTGTCTTTGTTTTTCTGATAATATTACTTTTAACATATTACTATAATCACAGGCAAACCGTCTGAAGCATCTGATCTCATTACCGCAAAATCCAGACGTCTGCCTCCAAAGATTGATCGATCAACAATGAAAGATTTGACTGTAAAAGTTGGACAAACAATTAAATTTGATATTAAAGTGACAGGTAGATTTTCACTTGCATCACTTTTGTGTATAAGTGCAACCTAAAACAGAGTGTATTGTAACCGTTTCCATTAGGTGAACCACCCCCAAGTAAAGTTTTCTATCTGGGCGACCAAGAAGTAAAGGCTGGAGGAAAAATTTCTATTGATAAAGAAGATTATCGTGTTCGTCTGACAATCACGAATGCAACTCGAGCATCATCTGGGAAGCTGACATTGAAAGCTGCAAATAGCAATGGTCAAGATGAGCACACTATCAATCTAACGGTCCTGGGCAAACCTTCTAAACCTAAAGGACCATTAGCTGTGTCGAATATTCATAAAGAAGGGTGCACCCTTGGTAATCAATCTCTGTCTTGATTTTATAACGAATCTGCTATAAAAATTTCCTACTTGTTTCATGAATTTTTCATTTCTTATTTTTACTTTACTTGTATTGTAATTGTACCCGTATTTTGCAGCGTGGTCTCCTCCTGAGGACACTGGTGGTAAGTATTCTTTCTTTAGTATTAGCGATGCTTTTATTCAGTTAGGATTTAATTATACTTACAATAATAAATAAACTAACAATTTAAATTTAAATTAAAATAACAATAATAATAAAAATAGACAATAATCGTAAAATCATAACCTTTGTCATATAATAATTCGATATTGCAGGAGCGGACATAGAATTTTATGCCGTTGAAAAATTGGATCCGGAATCAGGGAGGTGGATCCCATGTGGAAAATCAACCGAGCCAAAAATGGTGGTTGGTAATTTGGAACCAGGACAGGAGTACAAATTTAGAGTTTGTGCTGTAAATTCTGAGGGCGAATCTGAACGTAAGGGAAATTAGTGTGTATTTCCTATTTCGATAAAAACTTGATAATCGGTTTTTGATTTTTTTATAGCATTGGAGACGGATGGATCCATTGTGGCTAAAAATCCGTTTGACGAACCAGGTAATTTTCAATTGTAATTTTATTTACATATCATGCAGCTAACTTATCATCTTAATATTTATTATAAAGGTCCGCCAGGAAATGTGGAGGCAACAGATTGGGACAAGAACTTTGTCGATCTGAAATGGGACAAGCCTCTGCAAGGTATGTTACATACAATGTCTCTTCTTACAACGTTGTAATTTAAAAAATAAAATTTTTGTAAATTAATGTGTCTACTAATTTTAGACGGGGGCAGTCCAGGTAATTTTACAATCTTTTTGTGAATTTATTAATTATTAAATTATCATGTAACCTTGTTTTGTCATTATTTTGATCGTTATTTCATTATATTTTCATTGTGTTTTCCGAAGTGTCCGGTTATATAATAGAAAAAAAAGAACCCGGGGGTAAATGGGTAAAAGCCGCAGATGTCAAAGGGGGCGACGAAACGTCAGCCAAAATTGACGGGCTAGAAGAGGGCCAGACGTACGAGTTTAGAGTGAAAGCAGTAAATGAAGCAGGGCCAGGTCTGTGCTCGCTCATGCTGATATAATGAAATGCTATTTTGCATCACAACTTACGATCTATTTGTAGGTGACCCATCCAAACCGTGTCAACCTGTCACTTGCAAACCAAGAAAAATGAAACCCAAGATTGATCGCAGGTGTCTTCGTAAAATTCATGTGCGAGAAGGAGAACCATTCTTTTGGGACGTTAAAATTTCAGGAGAACCTGGTAATTACATTTTTCTATTACAGCCTTAAACAAAAGTTAAATTAAACCATGTTTTCGCATAAAATACTTATAATGATTTATGTTTGCTTCTTTGCAGCCCCAACGGTCACATGGACTTTAAATGGTAAAACAGTGACAGAAACAGACGACGTTAGAATTTCCAATGTTCCCTGCAATAGCAAATTCCATAATGATAACCCTGAAAGAAAACATTCCGGAACATACAAAATAGTTGCCTCTAACAAATGGGGAGAAGATGAAGCTGAGGTGGAGGTCCTAGTTGTTAGTAAGATGTCCTACTATTATGAAATTGATGAAAATTAACCAGCTAACAAACAAGCTATATTTTAGGTCGTCCTGGAAAGCCTGAAGGGCCCTTGGATGTTTCTGACATTCGAAAAGATGGTTGCAAACTCAAGGTATTGCTCTGAACTTGTACAATCAAACATTTATAAATAACTTGCCTATTTTTACATCCTGGTAGTGGAAGCCCCCTAAGGACGACGGAGGAAGTCAGTGCACAAATAATGTTTTTTATATGAACAGATTAGCAATTGAAATGTATGTACCCTGAATTTCAGTACCAATTGAAGCGTTTATAGTCGAAAAGTTTGATCCTGAAACTGGAATTTGGATCCCCTGTGGAAAATCCCGGGATCCAGAGATGGAAATAGATGGGTTGGTTCCAGGTCATGAGTATTCATTCCGTGTGAAAGCTGTGAACAAAGAAGGAGAATCTCTACCACTGGAAACGCTTGCTCCGATCATTGCCAAGGATCCATTCTCCGTCGCAGATAAACCAGGGACGCCAGAGGCAGTTGACTGGTCTGCAAATCACGTCGAACTTGTAATATTTCTTAGACATGACGCAAATGATAGAAATTTACAGAAATAAACAATATGGTTTGGATTATAGGCATGGACCCCTCCCATAAGCGATAATGGAGGTTAGTATTTGTACAAGTTATTATTTTTATTAAGTTGACTCAACCAAGTATGAACGACCAACATTTGCATAATAATACTGTGTCTATAGATGTCTTTATAACATACAAAAAGTGGTTGTAATAAGTAGTGCATTGTTGTAATCGTTGTTTCTTCCTATTTAAAACACAAATCTTGATTACTAAATTACTGTTTTTATGATACAGCGCCAATTGAATCGTATATCATTGAGAAGAAAGATAAGTATAGTGGTCTTTGGGAGAAAGCATTGGAAACGTCTGGACCTGAACCAAAGGCAATCGTGCGTGGACTGATTGAAGGACAGCAGTACCAATTTCGAGTTGTCGCTGTTAACAAGGCTGGATTAAGTACGCATTGGTTATTAATTATTATTATATTTAGTTTCTTATCACACCGACTAATAATTTATAATAATAATTTCAGGTGAACCGTCCGACGGCAGCAAACTTATTACAGCGAAAGCTAGATTTCTTGCTCCAAAAATCGATAGAAAGAATCTACGCGATATTACTCTCAGTGCTGGATCCACCCTCAAGTTTGATGTTGATGTAACAGGTGAAACATTGTGGCCATGTTTTGATTTTCAATAAATAATCCTTGCATGCCTCATGTGAATCCAATCATTCATTCATTCATTAGGTGAGCCACCCCCTGAAATTGTATGGAGCGTGGACGGTCAAAAATTAAAGGAGAGCAAGAATGTGACTCTTGATAATGTGGACTATCACACAAAGCTTATCGTGCGCCCAGTTCAACGAGGAGATTCTGGTGAATACACCATCACGGCAACAAACTCTTCAGGCAAAGATAGCGTTACGGTTAAAGTCACCGTTACTGACAAGCCAGCCAAACCTGAAGGCCCATTAGATATTTCTGATGTTCATAAAACTGGGTGCAAGCTGAAATGGAAAAAGCCAAAGGATTCAGGTAAAATTATTATGATATCCATTTATACCAATAGTACTTAATTCTCAAAGCACAAACGGCTGAAGTCATTTAAATTGTTTTATAATTTCAGGAGGATGCGATATAGAATATTACGAAATAGAAAAATTAGATCCCGAAACGGGGTTGTGGGTTCCTGCCGGGCGATCTACTGAGCCTCAAATGAATGTTACTGGTCTTACACCAGGTCAAGAGTATAAATTCCGAGTAAAAGCCGTCAATAAAGAAGGAGAATCACAACGTACGTTACCATTACATACGACTCCTTAATTATTCGTAATTCATTAAGTTATGATCATTCTTTTTATCTTGTTATTAAGCACTGACCGGTGACCAAAGTATTATTGCAAAAAATCCATTTGATGAGCCTGGTAATTTTTTTTTATCCAATCCTTTTTCATGAAATTAGAAAAGGTTGAATCTGTATTAATTTATTTTTTGTTACTGTAGGAAAACCAGGGAACTTGAAGGCCACGGATTGGGACAAGGACCACGTTGATCTTCAATGGTCCCCTCCCAAGGATGACGGTGGAAGTCCTATAGAAAAATATATAATAGAAAAGAAGGACAAATTTGGAGGCTGGGAAAAAGCGTTAGAAGTACCTGGAGATAAAACTTCTGCTACTGTTCCTGATTTGACAGAAGGACATGCGTATGAATTCAGAGTACGTGCTGTTAACAAAGCTGGCCCTGGAGATGAATCAGACTCTGTCGGTCCAATCATTGCGAAGGCTAGAAATTTAGCTCCGAAAATTGACCGCAGGTATAAGAAAGAATAAGAAAGAAACAAGTCGAGAATAAATCATTTAAATTTTAACATCATTTTCTTCCCGCAGCAATCTCATTCCAATCAAAATTAAGGCTGGTGCTAATTTCCTGTATGATATAAAAGCGAGTGGTGAACCAGGTATTTAATTGCTCTATTTAAACATTTGTATTTGTATTATTTTAACCCTTCGAATCGTTAATGTCCCCATTTCACTAAATCGACACAAACTCCCACTTTAATTTTTAAAGACACTTGAACTTTTGCTGCTTAAAAAATTTAATGCAATTTATTCACAATTTATTTCTGCATACACAGTTTTTGTATTGTTTGCGTATGATTTCAGCACCTGAATTGAAATGGTCTCTAAAAGGAAAGGATGTGAAATCCTCTGATAATACAAAGATTACAAATGTTGACTACAATACAAAACTGAGTGTTCGTGGAGCTACCAGAGCAGAATCCGGAATTTATACAATCACCGCGTCAAACGTCAATGGGACTGACATGGCTGAAGTAGAAGTCATTGTTCTAGATAAACCAGGTCCACCAAATGGTCCTTTGAAAGTTCAGGATGTTCATGCTGAAGGGGCTACCTTGGTAATTTTGATTTAAAATAATTAATTTTACATACTTGTTTTAACAATATTTTAATAATTATCAGTCGTGGCTTCCACCTACGGACGATGGGGGTTAGTGACTAATTATTTGCATGTTAAAGTAATGAACGGCTAATTTGACGCATATCCCACTAATTACTTCAGGAGCTAACATTGAAAAATATGTTGTTGAGAAAATGGATGAAGCAACAGGACGTTGGGTCCCAGCCGGCGAAACTGACGGTCCTTCCACACGCTTAGCGGTTGATGGATTGACACCAGGACACAAGTACAAATTTAGAGTAAAGGCTGTAAATAGGCATGGAACCTCAGACCCCCTAACAACGTCGCAAGCCATTGAAGCAAAGAATCCTTTCGACAATCCAGGTAGTAGACTCAAAAAATTCCCATTTTTTTAAAATCTGCCCTTGTATTGAAAATTTACTAAAACAAATTATGATTTATAATTCATTTTCATTTATATCATGTTCATAAAAATTCAACAGTACCAAAACAAAAAAATGTTAGCATAAAATTACTTACACAAAGAAGTTAAACTATAAAACTATAAAAACTATAAAAACTCAAATGGGAAAGACTTCCACAGATTTACAGCACCAAAATTAACTTAATGAACAATTAATTAAACAACGAAGTTCGACGAACTAAAGGGGAACTGCCTCCCATGAATCTTTAGCCCCAAAATCAATTTATTCCGGAATAACAAATCCCACAACTTTACCACTAAAGAATCCAACTAATTTAATCAACATCTCCAAATGCCCAGCCTTCCAGTGCGATTTGTTTTCAATTTTCTGTAGATCGAATCGAATTGGGACTCCATCCACTGTCCCCTCCAACATCTCGCAGATGCAGACGGCAATTTGACCGACCCCTTCAACAAGTTCCGTTTCATTCGTCCCGAATGCAGCGTCCCCCTTGGTACATTGAAACAATTCAATTCCGTCGTGCTCTGCACGGTGATACTGAGTGATGGTTTTCTTGTCAGACCCACAGTGTTTCTGAGTTCGTTTTCCTGAGCATTAAATGCATACATATGTAATACATTCTATAACATTACGCAATAATAATGTGTACGGCAAGCCTTACCTACACCAATTCTGCCAATAGTTCCTGGTTTCATATAAATCCAAGATTTCCCTCCGCTTCTATTAAGGACCCTTCCCCCCATTAATGGTGACTTAACCTCTTTTCCATATTCCGATTCACCCGTAAAATCAACACAAATTCCAAAGGACTGCAACAATTTCTTCACAATCTTCCAGTTTGCCACATCAACAAACACTTGAGCGGCCAGCAAAACGTAGTGTTGGCTGGAATCGGGTTGTTGTGAATTTATTAAGGAGAACGCAATTGACAATGCTACTCGAACACTCTCTTCAAACTCGTCAGATTTCTTCTTGCCTACGGACACCCATGGTCGTGATGTTACTAACACCCAAAGAGATGGGAGAGTTTTCCCTCCTGTCTTTGGCTTGTCGTTGTATTTTTTGAATTCCAGAAAGTGTTTTGATCCTGTCGCCTTGTCCAACATTTGTTTGAGAGTATAACTCGTCGTTGGGGAGTGTGGTGGCAAGTAGTAAGTAGTGCAAACGTGGGGGTAGGGTTGGTGGAATTCCTGATCAAGAAATGTGTCTTGTGGCTATCCCCATGTTCTTCACAATGGTATCCAATATGAGTTCCTTTCCAACATTTATCATCTTTGCAAACTATCTGAGAGGGTCTCAAACCAGATTCGTTCATCCTTAAAGGTTATTTTTTATATCTTGTTCATAAATGTGATGGTCAAAGTCCGACCCGACTTTAGCAACCTGTTCAAAAATTAAGTAATATATTTACTCCCAGTCTCACAATTTAAATAATTTATTATGCTTACTTTTTCATCTCAGGAGATCGTTTCATGTCGCAATCAGCACCAGTCCATTGCATATCTTTTTTGATTGCATTGAATGCACACTCCATTCTTGACTTTGTAGCTGGTTGCTCCCATTTCTTCTCAGACACTGATTGTTTCGCCCACTGAAATCTGGTGGCAGCTGTTATAACTGTAGGGGGTTCGTGGAGCTCGACATTGTCTCCCTGTGAATTCTTAAATTTCAATTCAGGAGTGGTAACAGTGGTAGGAGCAGTTTCGTACTCCTTGATGATCCGATTTTCCTCATCATAGCAGACTATCCTGATTTTCTTTGGAGTATGAGGAACATTTTCACTCCTTTCCGAAAGAACGGAAGATGGTCCAGCCATTTCTATTGAGTAAATAAATACACATTGTCAGCAAAACGACATGATAATCTAATACATTATAGATTTGTCAACACAAAATATAAACAACCTAAACAATATAAACTGACCTTTGTTGTCCATAATGGAAGAGCAGAGGAAAACACGTCCGTACACCAACAAAAAATAAACGAAGTGAAAGTGGGAGTTTAGTGAGTGTTGTGGAAATGAAAATTTTCCTCCACTCCGCCACAACTGCCCCTCACGGTGCAATGAAATGTGAACATAGTGCCACCATTTGTTCATTTCATTCATATGATTTATAATAATAATTTGTAAGGGATTCTGTTTATTGAATTACAGGAGCTCCAAAAAATCCAGAAATTATAGATTACGACAAAGACTTTGTCGAGCTAAAGTGGGACAAGCCTGACACAGATGGTGGATCCGACATAGTTGGATATGTCATAGAAAAGCGAGATAAATTCAATCCAAATTGGGATAAATGTGCTGAGGTGGAAGGAAATGTAACTTCTGGTAAAGTACCTGATCTCATTGAAGGGAATACTTACGAGTTCAGAATCCGAGCGGTGAACAAGGGAGGTAAATTGGAATGTTGCAATCTATTTTCATTAAATGTTTTCGGTATATAATGCATATCACATTCAATATTTTTAGGTGCCGGAGAACCTTCAGATGCCACAAAACCCCACTTGGCCCGTCCTAAGAACATGGCTCCGAAAATTGACCGAAATGCCCTCTCGAACATTAAGATTCGAGCAGGCCAAAACTTTGAATTCGATGTTCCGGTTGCAGGAGAACCACGTAATAATAAATAAGCGAATTTTCTGGTTTTTGTGCTGGAATGAAATTGTAGAAATGTCAAAAAAACTGAAGGCATTCTTCATAGGACATTAAATTTATGTTTTTAAAAAAATTTTTACAGCCCCAAGCAAAGACTGGTCATTGAATGGTTCTGCTGTTCTCCCATCCGAAAACATCAAAATCATTAACGAGGACTATAATACTAAAGTGAAAGTTGTCAATGCCCAGAGAGGCGATAGTGGAACATATACTTTGACTGCAAAGAACAGGAATGGAACTGATAGTGCCACTGTTGTTGTAACGGTTTTGGATGTTCCCCTTCCACCAGAAGGTCCTCTGAAACCAACCAACGTTACAAAGAGCAGTTGCACACTCAGGTAATAAAAAGTTTAGCGTGTCAAAATCAGTATCCATCTTTTAACATTTATTTGATGAATATCGAAGAATAATTGCTTCAACTATTGAATCATCTAAACTTGATTTATTTCACTTTCATAATTCTGTTTCTGGATCATAAAGCTGGTTGCCACCTAAGGACGATGGAGGTAAAAACATGACCCATTTATTGAGAATCACGTAGCTTCTGGCATTATTTAGAAATATCTGATTAATACAGGAAGTCAAGTGAATTTTTATGACAACCTTTTATAAAATATCTAAAACACTTTATACTTTTTTTGCAGGAAGGTACGGAAGCAGAAATTGTCGTCAGTTTATGTTTGTTTTTGAGCAACCCATTTTTAAATTAACCTGCACACGTAATAACTTAAGTGTTTGTAACTTTATTAAGTATGTAAATAATAACAAAAATTAATGAAAAATGAATTACATCCATGTCTATATACAAACCAATTGTGTGATGTTGTCAATCTATTAATCAATTTCTCGTCTTACGATCTTACTGACTGAGATCCAGATGAGCCCAAGGTAATAAGTTATATCTATAATGTTTAAAATGTCTGTATATTTATTGCATGTTAGATTTGAGTTTTCATTAACCTGCATGTGATATGAGAGTTTCAGTTTCATGATAAGATGGCTTCATTAATTGACGATATTTTCATGATTTCAGTGCAATTGAGAAATATGTATTAGAAAAACTTGATATGGAAAATATGAGATGGGTGCCCTGCGGAGAAAGTGCAGGAACAACAGCTCGAGTTGATCACTTAATTGAAGGTCACGACTATAAGTTCCGAGTGAAAGCTGTTAATCGACAAGGTGAGTCTTCAATTGTACTTCTGAACCATGTACACGATTGAGTTGAAAGCGTCCAATTATAATAAGATTGGATACATAAGTCCTTCATTAGTACGGAAATATTTGGCAAGGTTTTCAATTTTTAAAGGGACTAGGAAGTCATGAAAGCCATATTAAAAAACATGCAGTGAGAAACAATGCAATTTACGACTGTTTAAAATTATAATTAACATGTTTGGATTATTATTTATTAATTTAAACCCGAACTATTCTTTCATAACTTTCACTTTGAAGTCATTCATCATCATGTTCTGAGTCTGTTTGTCTATCCGTTTCTGATTCAAAGAGTTGTCAGCATTTGCAGCTTTTTCTTAACTTGGGCCGTAAATAAAAATCAATAAATTTTTAAATATGCTAAAATAGCCTGGTAAATTATTTACCTTTTTATCATGAGTTGGAATACAAATGAAAATGTTATGTCTTTAATTTTATTTTAGGCGAGTCTCAACCCCTCACTGGTACATCACCCATCACTGCAAAGGACCCTTACTCCAAACCGGATAAACCCGGTGTCCCTGACGTTGTTGATTGGGATCGTGATCATGTCGATCTTGTAAGATTCTTTATTTTTATGTACTATGCTTCATATTAATATGAACATTACTAAAAATTATCTGCTTTATTTTAGGAATGGGCTCCACCAAAACATGGTATATTTTTTGGATGCTTATTTTACTATTTTTTCCCCACAGAAATTAATTGTGGTTGTAAATTAGATGGAGGAACACCTATTGAAAAGTATATCATAGAGAAAAAACCAAAGTTCGGACAATGGGAAAAAGCTGCCGAAGTCTCGGGAAAGACTCCTAAGTGCACCGTTCCAAATCTCACTGAGGGTCAAGAGTACGAATTCCGGGTGGTTGCTGTGAATAAGGCTGGACCAAGTATGCGATTTCGTTTTCTACAAATTTGTACTCAAGTTCCATTCCTTAAAATTTATCCTCGTTCAGGTGATCCGTCGGAAGCATCGAAATCAGTTGTTGCTAAACCTCGTTACTTGGGTAATTTCAATACAACTTAATTTATTCGTACTACAGATGAATATCATTAGTACAATTGACAATAGTCGTAACATTTACATATGTATAGTTCATCTAACAAATTCTTCACAATACAAAAATATTTTGTATTTTTGTTTAGGCCCACAAATCGACCGCTCATTTCTGGAAGACCTTGTTGTTCGTGCAGGACAAAAGATATGTTACAACGTTCCTATTTCTGGATCTCCACCACCGAAAGCTATTTGTGAGTTAATTTGACATTTGCATATTAGCCACTACTGGTTATTTTAGTAAAACTTTCTGAATTTTAGGGAACATTGAGGGTAAAGTTGTGGCGCCTGGTGATAGAGTTGATGTAACAACAACTTCAACTGAGACGTCTCTTGACATCCCAGTTTCTGTTAGAGGTGACACTGGGCGATATACATTGACGCTAGAGAATAATTTGGGATCCGTGTCCGCATCTGCTAATGTTACGGTGGTGGACAGACCGTCTCCACCCGAAGGACCATTGATGGTTGGGGATGTAACAAAAGAGAGTTGTCGGCTCAGGTAGACAGATTGGGTGCTGTGACCACTTGAATGTGTTTTCATGTTTATTTTGTTTGGGGCAAAATAGTTGGCGTCCACCTAAAGATGACGGAGGTTCCCCTATTATTGGATACGCTCTGGAGAAAATGGATGTTTCACGTGGTAGTTGGACCGATGCGGGTTTCGCGACCACGTGTACGGCAGATGTTACAGGTCTTATTCATAAAAAGGAGTACTTGTTCCGCGTTCGGGCAGTGAACAATATAGGAGAATCCAACGGTAAGATAAAAATGTTGAAATAAAATAAAATTGTCTCTCTGAGGTCTCATCGCTCTTTGGAAATACATATGTAGATCTGGCCACTGATAAGGGCACCATTGCAAAGAACCAATACGATGAACCGGATGCTCCTGGTCGTCCAAAAATAACTGATTGGGACAGAAATAGAGTAGATCTGGGTAGGCCTATATTTGTTTGTGGTTATACATTTTGATTCTTAATGTTTTACCATAATTTGTGCCGTTTATTTTTTGCAATAATGAAGTATGGACTCCACCTCGCAATGATGGTGGGGGTAAGTATTTAAATTCGATTATTCTATCATAATGAAAAAACTGTCTTAGCTCAAATTCCACTATTTCTATTTCAGCCCCCGTATCTGGATATATAATTCAGGTCAGTAAAGAAAATTAATGAATTAATATAAAATTTTATTATTATGTGCCAATTTTTCGGCTTTTGAATTTTTGCAAATCATGAAAATATAAGAAATTTCTGTGCGTCTTTTATCGTGTTCAGCCAAGAAAATCTGACCAATAAATCATCATTATTGTTATCATTTAGAAAAAAGAAAAGGGTAGTCCATTTTGGATGAATGCTGCTCAGGCACCCGCCGGGCAAACAAGCGTAAGTAGCAATTGATATATACCTATATATATATTAAAGTCTGAAAAGTTTTAAATTATAAGCGTGTTCGTTTCAGGCAACTGTTGGAGATCTAACCGAAGGACAAGAATATGAATTCCGTGTAATTGCAGTGAATGCAGCAGGCCAGTCTGAACCATCTGAACCATCCGATCTTGTAAAAACAGGACCTCGTCGCCTACCACCTAAAATTACAAGCCCGTTACACGATATTAAAATTCGAGCTGGACAAATCTTTCACGTTGATATTAACTACGTTGGTGCCCCAGATCCCGAAGTCGTATGGAAAGCTAATGGGAAAGCTGTCAAGACTGATGAACGAACAACCGTGAGCGCTATCTCTAATCATACAGTTGTTCACACTGTGAGCACAAAACGTGGTGACTCTGGAGAATACGTTCTTCGTATCACAAATGAATTCGGGGCTGACGAAGGGTCTTTCAAACTCATTGTTTTGGACCGTAAGACTTGATTAATATTTCGGAAACTTCATTGATATCATAACCACCAGTATAAGCTTTTGACACTGTTTCTAGGCCCTAGTCCGCCAGAAGGACCATTAGTTTATGAAGAGGTTACGGCTCAAAGTGTGACACTTTCATGGTCTCCACCCCTCGACAACGGGGGTTAGCATTTTAATATTGTCATTTATTTCATAGTTTGTAAATACGGAGTATGGAAAAATTCGGTTCTGAAATGCAATTTGCATTTTTAACTTTCAGGTAGCGAAATTACTGCATTTGTGATAGAAAAACGAGATCTCACTCATGGAGGGGGATGGGTCCCAGCCGTTAATCATGTTGATCCTCGAAATACACATGCGGTTGTACCAAGACTGACTGAAGGTACACAGTATGAATTCCGAGTGATGGCTGAAAACCTTCAGGGTCGCTCGGATCCTTTGGCGACAGACAAGCCGGTCATCGCCAAAAACCAATTTGATGTACCCGGAAAACCAGGTACGTTTTAACTTCTTCAACCCATCCTAATTTGTTTATTGATTTACTGTTTACTCTATTGGGTTTTCCTTCACTTTGACTGACCATTAATTATCATTTTCCAGGAACACCAGAAGTGGTGGATACTGACAGAGATCATATCAGATTCAAGTATGCTCCACCCATTTCAAATGGAGGTCTGTATACAATTTAGCGCTATAAGTTGTATGTATACTCATTGTGATTATTAGATATATTAAATTGACATTCCGTGCTATAGGCTCTGCAATCATCGGATACGAAATTGAACGACGAGATGTAAAGAACCCTAGATGGATCAAACTTACAAAGGAACCTTGGAGATTCACAGAGTATAACGATGAAAAGGTCACAGATGGTCATCAATATGAATATCGAGTAACTGCTGTTAATGCGGCAGGACCGGGTACTACTAAATTTGTATTTCTTTTTTTAAGAATTTGCTTATATATATTAATTTTGTGACAGGCAAACCTTCTGATGCTTCCAAAACATTTACTGCTAGACCAATGCGAGAGCCACCAAAGCTATTCTTGGATGGACTCCTCGGAAAACGAATTAAAGTTCGAGCTGGAGAACCAATAAGTATGTTATCTGAGAATTAGTTATTCAAACTAATTTAATTATACATTGAATATTTAACATGTATGATTTTTTATACACTTATACAGATATTGACATTCCATTATCCGGCGCACCCATTCCAGAAATTAAATGGACAAAAGATGGAAAATCTTTGCCCAAAAGTAACAGAATTTCGGTAAGCCCTATCTTTGTTAAGCATGCAATTGTAGATTTTATGAAAAGTTTAAGCAATAGATGCATTTATTTATTACAGAGCGACACCAACAGCGCTGGAACAAAATTGCACGTGTCTACTTCGGAACGTGGTGATTCCGGAAAGTACACAATTACAGCCACAAACGAGTTTGGTACAGACAAAGCCGATATTGAAGTTGTAGTTGTCGATAAACCTGGTCCACCTGGAGGCCCCCTAACACCTTCAGTTATCAATGGAGACTCGATTACTCTGGTAGGTCATACACGAAAAGGGTGATTGTAGTAAAATTAATTCAATCTTTTATTGCAGACATGGAAGCCATGCGAAGATGACGGAGGCACCGAAATTTCCAATTATGTCATTGAACGCTGTGAATATGGTAAAGACGACTGGAAATCATGTCCAGGTTTTTGCCCAAAAGAAGAATTTACAGTCAGAGGATTAGAAGAAGGGAAAAAGTACGTTTTCCGAGTACGAGCAGAAAACTTATATGGGTTATCTGAACCACTGGAAAGCAAACCAACGGTTGCAAAATCTCCTTTTGACCCCCCGGGTCCTCCTGACCCTCCCAAAATTTTGTCATATGGCCCCACATCAGCATCCCTTAGCTGGACTCCACCGTCTCATCCTGGTGGAAAACCAGGTTAGACCAATTTATACAATTTCTCTGACGCAAATAATCGATAATCTCAGCACATATACTTTTTCGATATTGGCATTATATTAATACTTCTTATTTCCGGATAGTGAGCGGATATTACATAGAGAAACGTGATCGCAGTGGGGATTGGGTTCGTGTGAATAACTTCCCAACGCCAAATTTGAGCATGACAGTGCAAGGACTTCATGAAGGAATGAAATACGACTTTAGAGTGATTGCAGTGAACGAGGCCGGACCTGGTAAAAATTTGTATTAATGATTGCAGTGAATGTGTTAATCTGCGACGTGCAATTTCAATTAAAAATTATTTGTGATGCAGGTGAACCATCTAAGCCTTCACAGCAAATAATTGCTGGAGTACAAAAGTTTGTCCCAGACGCCCCAGATCAGCCCAAGCCTGATAGAGTTACTAAGGACTCTATTACGATCTCATGGAAAGCTGGTGCTTCGGACGGTGGTGGTAAAAAGGATAAATGAATTCTAATTATTCTATGGAATTTTAACAATATTTGTTCACCTTCAGCGCGACTAAGGGGATTTATTGTACAAAAGAAAGCCAAAAGTGGAGGTGATTGGGAGGAAGTGAACGATTACCCACATCCAACAACCTCCATGACTATTGGTGGTCTAAAAGAAGGAAATGAGTACGCATTCAGAGTGCTCGCTGTCAATGAAATCGGCAGAAGTCAACCTAGTAGACCTAGTAACAATATATTAGTTGAAGAACAACCAAACAAGCCCAAACTGGACCTTGGTGGCCTTCGTGATATCACGGTTCGGGCAGGCGAAGACTTTTCAATTTCCATACCATTCATTGCATTCCCAAAACCAACGGCTTCATGGTTCGCCAATGATCGCCAATTAGATGACTCAGATTCTAGAATCTTTATACAGACTGGAGATGACTACGCCAGTATTGTAGTAAGAAACTCCAAGCGAACTGATGCAGGAAGTTATAAGATTCAAGTGAAAAATTCATCGGGATTCGATACTGCCTCATTAAATGTAAGAGTTCTAGACAGACCGTCCCCACCAGAAAATCTGCGAGCCGAGGAATTTGCCGGCGAGTGTCTCACACTTTCATGGTTTCCACCACGAGATAACGGGGGCAGTGACATTAGTGAGTACTTTACACATTATTATGATAATTTCCCAAACTTGTCCCACATTTTTGGTTATTAATTCACCCTATTTACTTTCAGCAAATTATGTTGTGGAACGCCGAGAGGCTAAAACCACCACATGGACTAAGGTGTCGTCATACGTAACTTCTAATTATTGTCGCATCCGCAACTTGACTGTTGGGAGAGACTATGACTTTAGAGTTGTTGCTGAGAATCAGTATGGTACTTCGGACCCAGCTGAAACCACTGAACCCGTTAAGGCCAAACATCCATTTGACGTTCCCGGTAAGTACAATTCACATGTATTCATATTATAAATTAATTATTTTACAATTTTGATTTGTATTACACTTGTTAGAATCTAATAAAAAATAGTTTGCTAATGTTATATGGAATTGACATGTGTTTTGTAATTTTCAAGGCCCACCTGGAACGCCAAGATCTATTGAAACGACAGAAGACTCCATAACATGTAAGTTGTATTTTCAGCTATGTTGTATTCGCCTCTCTGAAAGTGAGGGTACATGATTAATAATATGGTCTTAATTGTAGGTTTGTGGACGAAGCCTAGAAACGATGGTGGTTCGGCTATAAGAGGATATGCCATTGAAAAGAGGCTAAAGGGAGAAGATGTATGGACCAAGGCTTCTCATCAAATCATTCCAGACCTGACGCACAGAGTCACAAATTTACACGATGGGAAAGAGTACGAGTTCCGTGTCGCAGCCATTAATGCAGCTGGTATTTTAATATGGCTCACTTTATCTGAACTAATTTTTAACTCCTTAATTTTCAAATATAGGTCAAGGGGCATGGAGTTCAGGTTCCGATTACATCATGTGCCAACCACCTCCAAGTGCACCAAAGATTACAAGTGATCTCAGTATCAGAGATATGACTGTAATCGCAGGAGAAGAGTTTACCATCACTGTCCCCTTTACTGGATATCCTATCCCAAAGGTTACATGGACTGTGAATGCGGAGGAAACGTTTTCTGATGACCGCATCAAATTTGAGACCAAACCTGGATTTACTAAATTTATTAATAAATGTTCGAGACGTTCCGACTCTGGAAAGTATACCATTCAGTTGGTCAACAGTGAAGGTTCAGATACGGCATCCTGTAGAGTTACGGTTGTTGGTAATGTGGCAATTGTTCAATATAATACTTTGCTTTTTTTTCGTTTACTTAACAATTCTTGTATACATCTTCAGGTTTGCCAGGACCACCCGTTGGACCACTTGATGTATTTGACATTACTCCAGAGACCTGCTCACTCTCATGGAAGGAGCCCTTGGACAACGGAGGCAAGTATTTTAGTGACATTATTTATGACATGGTTCCCTCTGAAACTTGCAAGAGAACCATCATAATTGTTCTTCATTTCAGGAAGTCCAATTACAAACTATATCGTGGAAAGGCTAGACACATTCAGTGGGTCTTGGACTAAAATCAGCAGCTTTGTTCGTGGTTGCAACTATGATATGATTGGATTGGAACCCAATAAGAAGTACAGTTTCCGAATCCGAGCTGAAAACCAATATGGAATTAGTCAACCCCTTGAGTCTGACCAACCCATCACTGCCAAGTTTCCTTTTACCGTCCCAGATGCTCCAGGTCAACCTCGAGTTATCGATTGGGATACTAGTTCAGCCACCATTTCTTACGATAGACCATACAACGACGGTGGAAGTAAGAAAATACTTAATTTTAAATTATGCACTTGGATTAAACTGCTTTCATTCTAACACAAATTTGTGTTGCAAGCCAAAATATTATAAAAATACACATTCACTCGTAAAGGGATTACTTGTTTTAAAAGAATTTTCCAAACGTTGGACATAATATGTACACTTTAAAATTTAAAGGAGAATCCCAATGATGAGTAAGTTGAGTCGAGTCGAGAGTGGTAGAGAAAAGAGTGACACTGTGAAATTGGTGACACTTGATTTCTGAGAGAGAGAACAAGACTCAGCGTGGTGAAGAGGAGAAAGTTTATTCACAACTGTGATTTAGGGGCGCCGACTACAACTAATAAATCTGTGTTCTCGGCATTTCCAACAAGCTCAACGTAAAGATAAATTTACTAATAAACTGTTTATTTTTGTACACAGGTAGAATCCAAGGATATAAGATTGAATTTAGAGATGTTGCAGAAGACCAAAACTGGAAAATGGCCAACGACTACCTAGTCAAAGACAACACCTATGTCATTCATAATCTAATACAAGGTCACGAGTATGAATTCAGAGTACGAGCAAAGAATGCAGCTGGATTTAGCAAACCTTCACCTCCATCAAATCATTTCAAGATGAAGGGGAAATTTGCTGTGCCATCTCCACCAGGCTCCCCTCAGATCATCAAAGTCGGAAGAGGTTATGCAAACATGACATGGGAACTTCCTAGGAGCGATGGCGGTATAATTTTTTTCTAGATATGTCTTATATTTATTTATGTGAATCTGTTGCAAAATGCTCCTTTTTCTTACAATCCTTGTTTGTGGCGCTTATGCCAAATTGCAGACCAATGACAACGAAAAGTCAATGCATTGCGTATTAATTTTAACTTATGCTTACTCTTGTTGCTTATCAGGGTCCAAAATCACTGGATATATTGTGGAAAGGCGTGAAGTTGGTGCTGGTCTCTGGATGAGATGTAATGAGTACAATATTACAGACTTGAATATGACCATTTCTGGACTTACGGATGGACGGGAATACGAGTTCCGTGTTTCTGCCGTGAACGCTGCTGGAAAATCAGACCCTGCTAATTGTGCTGGTCCTGTCAAAATCCAAGAAATTGCAGGAGGACAAAGCCCTGAATTTATTAGACGGCTTGCAAACATATCCATTCCACGTGGTAAGCAATTGGTGCTGGAGTGTGAGGCTACTGGAAAGCCCATGCCTACACCTCGATGGTTAAAGAACGGAAGAGAGATACAAACATCCGTCCGCATTCGACAAGAGGTTGACGGAGGAGTGTTCCGCCTTATTATCACAGATATGCAAGATGGAGATGATGGGGATTACACATGCCAAGCAAATAACGCTGTTGGTCATTGCTACACAACGGCTCGAATTCGCATTGGGGCACCACCACGAATAGATAGATGTCCGAACGAATTGTACCTACCGGAAAAAGAAAATACAAAAATCAAAATTGTTTACACCGGTGATCAACCAATGGATCTGCGCATTACCAAAGATGGAGTAGAAATCAAGGAAAATAATCGAATTAAAATCACAATATTTGATGATTACTTTATCATATTTATCAAAGAACTGAGTAGAGATGATGCTGGAAATTATACCCTGACATTGAAAAATGAAAGCGGAAGTGCATCGGCCAACTTTGTGATTTGCATCACAGGTCTTCCGGGACCCCCAGTTGGACCGTTGGATGTTTCTGATGTGAGCAAGCACATGTGCACATTGCGATGGTCCCCACCTTTGGAGAACGGCGGTTAGTACTTTCACTTTTTGCTAACTAGATGTAAAACATGTTACAGATGCGTTGAAATATGAAGTTATTTTTTAAATTCACTAGGTCGAAAGATAACACATTATGTCGTGGAACGGAGGGATATTTCAAGTCAGCACTGGATTCAAGTTGCGTCACAAGTAAAATCTACCACATTCACTGTCCAGGGACTAACAGAAGGACAGGAATATTTGTTCCGTGTTATGGCCTGTAATGAAAACGGCATGGGACCACCCCTTCAAGGAATAAATCCGATCAAAGCAAAGGCTCCCTTCGATCCCCCGTCACCACCAGGTGCACCAGATATCAAGGAAGTCGGTGGTGACTTTGTTCATTTAGATTGGGAAAAGCCATTCGACGGCGGTAAGTACTTTTATTGCGTCTGAAGTATGAAATCACTTTTCCATTAATATTTACAAATCAATATTTTTCCTTAAATATTGGAATTATGATGACCATAGTCTTCAGCAAATAACTTTCCAAAATGCAAAAACCGCTTTTGACGGTGATGGGTATCGTAATGAATATTGAAATACTGTGTTAATTTTTGCAGGTTCTCGGATCATAGGTTATTGGGTGGACAAGCGAGAAGTAGGTACCGTGGCGTGGCAGCGAGTCAATGTCTCTATATGCTTACCGAATCAGATGAATGTGAGCAACCTGGTTGAAGGTCGTAGTTACGAGTTTAGAGTGATTGCAGAAAACGCAGCAGGCCTATCCCCTCCTTCCCCATCTTCAGCATGTGTCAAAGTTACAGACCCGAACGCGGCTGTTGCTCCTGAAATTGTGATGCCACTCAAAAACGCAATGGCAACGGAAGGCAAAAATGCTCAATTCCAGTGCAAGATCACTGGCCAGCCCCGACCGCATGTGACCTGGTACAAAGGGGCAAGAGAAATTTCTCACGGAGGTAAATACCACATGAGTCAAGATGGAGAATCGTACACCCTCACCGTCTACGACGTTTTCGGGGAAGATGCAGATGAATATGTTTGTCGCGCAATTAATAAAGCGGGTGCAAAATCTACAAGAGCAGAACTTGTAATTATGATGGCCCCAAAACTCCATGTACCTCCTCGATTCCGTGATACAGCGTATTTCGACAAGGTTAGTATTTCGGCAATGTTGAACAAGACGAAGGGTGATTTAACTGATGATTTTTTGTGTATTTCAAGGGTGAAAACGTTGTAATTAAAATTCCATTCACCGGTTGTCCTAAACCAAGAATCACCTGGAGTAAAGAAGGGGAGAAAATTGAGTCAGGTGGCCACTTCCATGTTGAGGTCAAAGAAAGACACGCCGTTCTCACCATTACCGACTCCAGTCAAATCGACAATGGTCCTTATTCCATATTAGGTAAGATCCGATTTTATTTGCAAATCATCAAATACCAAACACATTCGTTAGAATATTTATAACAAATATTATACGTTATAAAGAATATTCTCAAAAACCAAAGTAGTAGACTAATAATAATCTTTTCAGCTGAAAATGATCTCGGGATGGATTCTGCAATACTCAAGATCCAAATTAGTGATCGACCTGATCCTCCTCGCCATGTGATAGTCGAAAGTATAGGAACCGACACATTAGTGCTTACGTGGTCTCCACCTGTTAACAACGGGGGTTCTAGTATTACAAACTATTTGGTGGAAAAGCGAGAGCATCCAATGACCTCGTGGATCCGAGTTGGCTTTACAAGACTGACCACCATCCAAGTGACTGCGCTAAGTCCTGGTCACGACTACGAATTTCGAGTGTATGCAGAGAATGTGTATGGACGAAGTGATGCTTCGGACACAACAAAGGTTGTGCGAACGAAAGATTTGAGTAAGAAATTGCAGAAAAAGAAAGAGTATGAGGTGGATGCGACGGGCAAGAAAATCCGGGGTCGTAGTGACGAGAAGCCTAAGGACTATGGTACGTTTGCACGATGTAATTCAGTCGAAATGTCATCAGCTGAAGAAATAACATGAACATATGAATTTTTGTATTTCAGACCAATATGTGTTCTCAATTTATTCCAAATACGTTCCTCAACCTGTAGAAATTAAGACTTCAAGTGTCTACGACGACTATGACATATTGGAGGAAATCGGCACTGGAGCGTTTGGTGTTGTTCACCGTTGTCGTGAGAGAAAGACGTAATACAACTTTACATTTATTTCAGTCCACGATGACAAGTGGAGGCGTCTATTTAATAAGTTATACGTTCTTTGTAGTGGTCATATTTTTGCTGCTAAGTTTATTCCCGTATCTCACTCCCTAGGTAAGACAAATACAAAAATTCTTATGATTTAAACTATGTACCAGAATTGCAGATAGTTAGTTATTCTCAACATAATGACACAAGTGTGAATTAAATCTCATTCAATCATTTATTCTCAATTTTATAGAAAAGGAATTAATTAGAAGAGAAATTGATATTATGAATCAATTACATCACCCGAAACTCATTAATCTACACGATGCATTCGAAGATGACGATGAAATGGTCCTAATTTATGAATTGTAATCAACTTACTTTTCTCCTATGTATATTCTATTATTGTAAATGTCTGTCACTGATAAAATGTTTATTTTCTAAATCTAGCCTTTCTGGTGGCGAGTTATTCGAAAGAATAACAGCTGAAGGGTATCAAATGTCTGAGGCAGAGGTGATTAATTACATGAGACAAATCTGTGAAGGCGTCAAACACATGCATGAACGCAATATCATCCACCTAGGTTCATTTCACTCCAATTTTGAATTTGATTCTCTTTGGTTCTTATTTACTTATTTTAAATTTGCAGACATCAAGCCAGAGAATATCATGTGTCAGACGAAATCTAGCACAAATGTTAAATTGATTGACTTCGGTTTAGCTACGCGACTTGACCCTAACGAAGTGGTCAAGATTTCAACAGGAACGGCTGAATTTGCTGCACCTGAAATTGTCGAAAGAGAACCCGTCGGATTTTACACGGACATGTGGGCCGTCGGTGTTCTTGCCTACGTTTTGTAAGAAATTAATGCATAATTATTACATTCTAATACTATATTTTTGTGTAGCGGATCTTACATAAAAATATTAAAATCCATAGGTTGAGTGGTTTATCACCATTTGCGGGAGAAAATGACATTGATACTTTGAAAAATGTGAAAGCCTGTGACTGGGACTTTGACGAGGAGGCATTTGCAGGTTTGAAAGTCATGATAGTTTTAAATTTTAAAAAGACCGCAGTTACTGAACCTGTATTTTCCTCAGATGTTTCTGATGAAGGAAAAGACTTTATTCGTCATCTTCTCATTAAGAACAAAGAGTGAGTTCATCTGCTAATTCCATATTTGAAATCAGTTATATGAAATTGGAATCCGTTTATAGAAAACGAATGACTTCACACGAATGCCTACAACATTCTTGGCTCACTGGTGACCATTCGGGACGAGTACAACCTATTGACAACTCTAGATTTGTGGCACTCCGGGACAAAATCCGTGCCAAATATCCATTCTGGGACGATTGTCTGCTGCCCCTGGGCCATCTTGCAGAATATTCATCCCTTAGAAAACTCCAAATTGAGAAATACAGAATACATGACACATACTTTGGTAAATAATAACACAGTTTGTTTATCCATTATATTTTAAATTGCATTTATAATTTTTGAAATGACTGTGTAGATCGAAGACAAGCAGCTCCGAGATTTGTGATTAGACCAAGAAGCACGTTTACATACGAAGGACAAAGGTAGGTAGATTTTTATTTCCACCAACTTGCTTATGCAGGAATATTCTTATTAAAGGCGTTTGGCATTAATGATTTTTTTTCTTGGACAAAGTGCAAAATTCACATGCAGAGTAATTGCCATCGCCGCTCCAACACTTACGTGGTATCACAACAATTCAGAGTTGAGACAAAGCGTAAAGTTCATGAAACGCTATCAAGGAGAAGACTATACTTTCATTATCAATCGAGTCAAGCTTGAAGATAGAGGTGAATTTGTAATTAGAGCCGAAAATCATTATGGATTCCGCGAAGAAATCGTTTTCCTAAACGTTCAACGTATGTCATTTTTAGCTTTGTAAAAACAGTATGACGAACAACACAATGTATATATATATGTATACGTATACGTATTACTTTAGCTGTACCCAAGGAGGTTCCAACATACAGACCTGATACTACTCCAGTACGCAGACGCACACCACTCATTCGACCTTTTTGGCAAGAAGAGCGAGATTCCGCTCCTTGCTTCACCTTCCACTTGCGGCCTCGTGTTGTTCAATTCCATCACCCAGCTTGTAAGCTGTTGTGTTGTTTGAGCGGCAGGCCTACTCCAACGGTAAGATGCGGCCCCAACGATGAACATAAAATGAACTTTACATGATTTTCCATTTATTGTGGCGTAGGTGAAATGGTTTAAGGGAACTATGGAATTGAGCAAGAATGATTACACCATGACCCATGCTGATGGTGTAGTCACATTGGAAATTTTGGATTGCAAGCCCCAAGACTCTGGGAAATACCGTTGTGTTGCAACAAATCCACTGGGAACTGATGAAACTGTTTGTATAGTCATTGTAGAAGGTGAAGAATGGCATTCTTATACCTGAATTCATTTATTATGCAATGTTACACTATACAACTCAAAGTGTTCTATGGTACATTCTGTACATGCATTTTCTTTGCATTTCTGTAAATTAATCAGTGTTAGACACTGACTACAATGTTGATGATTAGGCTACAAAACTGTACATACCGTATTTAATTTAATCCTACAGTACAGGTCACGAGTCATTTTGCAAATTCAAACCTAACACAGTCCTCTATTCAACTCACAGCTTTAGCTTTTTATCAGTTTGAATTGCTCCTGATTGATTGCTTTTCTATATCATTTATTGTCCTTAAGAGAATTGCAAAAGTTTACTTACCTACAGCTTCCATGCTCATCCAGGGAATATATACTGCCTAAATCCCCATTTTACCTACTATTAGCCCCATCTAGTAGCCTGCTTCCAATTTTCGCTACAACCCATTTTTGAAACTTTCATAACGACTACGACAAACTGCAATACTCGATACTGTTAAATGTCTACTTTACGAATACGAATATTTACGATTTAAACTATAAAACTCGTACAATGAAACCTATATAATATGCTATATTAAGATCTCGAAATGAAACTTCAAAATACCAAACCTGTTGCTTTGTTGTTCAAGTGCTATAGCAATCCTTATATCATATTTGCATATTCCTCGCTATATAGCTTTACCGTGTTTCGCGATTTTAATCCAGCCGAAGCCATCATTCTAGTAGTGGGGAGTAGGCACGACCTAAAAATCGTGAAATACGGACCGTGCTGCTTGCCGACCCTATATTGTAAATCACATAGCCTCCTCCTTATAAAAAAGCTGCCTGCACACTTTTGTATTTTATAGATTTTTGGCTGATTATTTGTGTGGGAGCTTATATTTCAATCCCAAAAACTTTGTTTTGAAAGTGAATGCTATTTTTTTTGCATATTTTCACCGTAATATGCTAAACTTTCTGCTAGTTTTTCCTCAATTTTTTGTTAGTATTTTGCTCAAGAATTAGAAATTATTCTTCATCCGAGTCAAAATTTAATGATGGGACGACCCTTCTCTCTCCCTCCGTGTCTTTCTTGAGGATGATGGATTTCCGTTTCAAGTTGCAGAGGAACAGTTTGGCGTGGCATTTGCTTTCCCTTCCAGTGATTTGTCTTTGCCACTACATTGAAACATCCTTCCTTTTGCAACACAAGAAATCATCAAAACGGACATTGCACACTCCAGTCGCATAGCTTAGGTTATTGTTCGCAGTCACTGACTGTCACTGAATTAATTTCTAGGGGATTCTTCAACTCCTGAACAACACCAACTTGCCCATAATTTACTGCACTCAGGAGGTAACTTTTCATTTCTTCTGTCTGATTTCTTATTTCTGCTTCTATTCTGTTTTACTATTTTGCTTCTGCAGCATGATATTATAACTTGTACACGGCATTATTTGCTTATAGAGTTTGAGTGGTAGTGTAAAATTAGATAGTTCAAGTAATTTTGTCTTCCCTCAACACGGAAAAAGCGTGGTTAGTATACTTGTATAAAAAAGGAGTTTGCCTGGTTGAAGTGCTATTGAAATCATTTTCAAATATTTAATAAACATGTTTTACAAACTCAACACTAAATAGCAATTTAGACGATTTTACAGGGTGTGATGATTTTCGTAGAAAGTGCGATTATTTTTGCAAATTTATCGCGTTACATTTTAATAATTTTGATTTTTTCAACCCATCCAACACTGATGGAAATTTTGATTGATTTTTTATTTCAATGTTGATAAACTTGGAGCTTAATCATGCGCTTTTGACTTCAGATCGTAGATACATGCCCGAGATGCCGCCTAGACCGAAGGAGATCGCAAAACCAACACCCACCTACGGAACCCAGAAGGTAATGAATGACAAAACCCGCAACATAATAAAATTAAAGAAATGCTTAAATTAATTACGACAAGCAACAAATCTTATCAATTTGATATTTATAGGCTGCTGCTACAATTGGAATTGCTCCAACTCCAGCTCCAACTGTTAATGGTATAAAAAACTCTGGACCAACAACGCCAAGTAGAACTGCGAAACCATACGGAAAAACATTGGACGCCACAGGAAGTAAGATTCAATCGGCAACATGACAAAATGACCTTAAACATATATTACACTTACCAACAATAATTGTTTTTTATTGTCACAGGTCCTTCCAGATCAAGATCCACCACACAAGAACTTAATTGTAAGCATATCTCATTGAATATAATTAAATTGCATCTACAGTACTATGGACTTTACATATGTGATTTGGGATAATAAAATAGTACCAGCCGATGATGGAATGTCACCACCTGGAGTGTCCAAGGCGCTACCAGCCAACTTATCTGCCAAGGATGGAGAAGCACTTGAAATTAGTTGCGAATTTAGTGGGGACCCTGAACCACAAGTGAGTTGGACCAGGAATGGAGAACCCCTTGTGTCATCAGAAGCTGTAGCACTCAAATATAGAAATCGTGTGGCGACCCTCACCATCCCTGAAGTTTTCCCCGAGGATGAAGGCTCGTACGTTTGTAAAGCCACCAACTCAGTCGGAAAAGTGGAGTCAAGTTGTAAACTGAAAGTACTTCGTAAGGGACACACAGTATATTGTAGTTGACATTTGATTTTTTTATTTAAATGACAAAATGGTGTTAATATAGCAATGGAAGGCGGAGGCAAAAGATCAGGAAAGGGCTCAACAGACAATGCCCCCATCATTGTGGGTCATCTTCAGTCCGCCACGGTCCCGGATGGTACTCCCGTTAATCTAACTTGTCGAATAATCGGTATGGTTCTTAAATTTTGATTTCATTCGTTAACATTTGTACAAAATTTATCATTGCTCATTACGACTTTCTTGCAGGAACTGATAAATTTGACGTAGTATGGTTACATAACGATAAAGAGATTAAACCAAGCAAAGACTTTCAATACGAATCATCCGGAGAAAATAGAATTCTTAAGATTTCCGAAATATTCCCTGAAGACTCGGGGACTTATACATGTGAAGCTTTTAACGACGGTAACTTTTATTTATAATAAATTGTTTGGGCGATAGAGCTTTTTGTGATTATAAAATAACTAATTTTTGTATTGTTTATATTTCAATCTAGCTGGAGAAGCATTTAGTTCCTGTACATTAGTCGTTGTTGGTCAGTATTAAAAATAGTTGGACTTTTATTTTTATTTTTGTAAGTAGTAAAAGCTAAAATGCTATATCGTGATTTTTGTTTCCAGTTCCTAACGAAGAACAAAAAAGCATATCTTTCAAGACATTCCCAAGATCTGCTACAGGTATTTTGTATTTTACTTTAGTTCATGCAATCATTGTTGACATTTGTATTTTTCTACAGTTAAAGAAGGAGAAAGTATAACATTCACCTGTGAGGTAGAGAAAGCTCCTCAATCGGGTAAGTATCAATCTAGTTTGTCTCTCCCTTTGCAATTCATCCGAAATTTTAAATCTACAATTTTGTTCAATCTAGTGGAATGGTCAAAGGACGGTAAAGCATTGGCAGAAACATCCAAATTGCACATCCAAGCCCCTGGAAAAACGAAATTCCAATTAGAAATCTCCAGTTGTGCAACTAGTGACATGGGTCAATACTCGGTGAAAGTAGAAGGAAAGAAGGGAGTGTCAATTGCATCATTCTCCAACAATGTCGTTCCACCCAACACGACCTTATAAATCAACTGCAGCGTCCGCCCCTCGCCACTGCCTAGTCATCATCAATCATGATGCCAAAATACTCTAGTCACACACGGAACATGGAACTGGTACTCGCGACGTTTACATACTTTGGTTAAAAAAATTGTTTTACTACTGAATGTGGAGAATGAATGTTTTTGGACAAGAAGTGATACATGAGTGTATATATTCCATTTCCTGTGGAATTGTTGATTGAGAAGCGCGTTTATACGTATACCAGTTAACTTTTGCTTGATTGGTTTCTTAAATGAGCGAATGGTATGTTTATTATTGTGTTACGCCAAGTGTTTTGTCAACGAGTTATATTTAAGATACGTTAAGTGTTTACACTCCCATTACCATCCTGCCACGTCCTTATCGGCCAACACCGCTGCATTCGTCACTGGTGTAAACGTCCATTAATCATTGCTACTCACTGCCTTCTCCGTATTGCTTAAAAGTACTCTTATACCACACAACAGAGTCCTCATGTTTGTACCATATTTTAGTAACATATTATTTTGATGACAAAGCCAAAATCGTCCAAATCTACTGGAATTGTTGGTTGCCTTCTACAGAACAGGGAACTGAAACTGAGCAAAACTAGGAGCCCCCCTTCTACGAGTTAAGTTTTTCTTATGTAAGAGTTATGACTGTAAATATTTTAGTGTAAGTAAATTTAGGGTAAAGAAAGGCATCTACTATTTGAAAGTAAGATCTTGCCCAATCAGATTGAAAGCGCAGTGTTCTAACAAACTCAATTAAAAACTTACCTTTATATTCAGATGTATGATTGAAGACACTGGAAATCTCATAAAATAAATTAATCATCAAATTTTTGAAGCACAGTCTGTTTTTATTCACACAAAATAGCATAAGAAGTAAGAAATTTACTCCGTTTTCTGAAGCGAGTCATATATTTATGATAAATGCCGTTATACAAATACGCGAATTTGTTTTATTATGTTACATTTTTAATTTGTAATTTGGCACGATTAATCACACACATTTTTCCTCGTAAATAAGCCCTGCATGCCATAATACTTTTATGTATTCATATATCAGTACAACTCAAAAGTCCTTTTCCATTGGAACATAAAATATGCATAAGAGTTGTACTTGTATCATGCACGACAGAATTGAAGTCAATACTCATTGCATAATGTACTCGTATTATTATTGATATCTGTCCTAAAAATTCTCAACTCAACTAAGACCATCCTATATTCTATGCTTTAATGATGAGGAAAGGAGGGACATGATATGATGATCAACTTCTAAAAGATCTGTGTTATGTACAGTTTAATATAGTACACTAAACAATTGTCACTTCCTTTTAATAAGGAGACGTGATTAAATGGTTCAACTACCAAATATTTCACATTTATTAGAATGGTATGAGTTCCATTCGAACTGGACACAAAGTCAAATACAACTTGTGCACCATGTACAACCAAATAATAATGATATCTCTACGCAGGAAAACATCTTGGGCACATTTTATCCATTTATTTTTATATTATTAGTCACTCTCTCTTGCTGTAATCATTAAGATGTGAATAAGTAAGTGCAGGCTTGAGTAAATTTTGTATCCAATTATTTCATTATTTCTTTCTCCTGATCATCAAAAAAGGATAACTGCGTAATAAAGTCAATAAAATCATGGATAAACGTGGACTGGTATCATTTGCAATCATCACAATTATTTGGGTTCTTGCCCCTTCCACTTATCAATATAAAAGTGAGTTTTATAATCTGTACATTTTTCTTCTTTTGTCATAAATTGGTGTCATTGATGAAAACGGTTGGCAGAAGAGCACGGGTTCGGGTTTATGTTCAAGTACGAGCCAAATTATCGGCAGCGTCGCGAAGCGGAAGGAACTCTAGTGGACCATATCAAAAGCGTTATAAACCACTACAAAAAAGAAGAAGCTGTTGGATTACCATTCATTAAGGATCCTCTACCAATTGAATCATTTCATCAAACATTTTCCGGTATGACACTCAAGTTTCAGGACTCCAAATTATATGGACTCAGTCGGTTTAAAGTCGAGAAATTAAATGCAGACTTGTCAGAGTTGAAGGTAGCGTTCAGAAAGTCTTCTTTTCTTTCTTTGTTTTACGGGATAACTTCAAAGCGATATAAAATTATTTACTGACTATACAGGTGAATATGAAATTGACAATTGGTGAACTGTTGATGCAGGGCAGGTACGTAATTAAAATGCAGTTTATCATGCGTCACATATCCACACATAATAAAATACTCATACATCGAAACAATGCAGTGTCGTACTTTTTCTAGCATTATATTTTCATCTTACAAAATATCTTGCCTCGTAGGTATTTGCTGTCCGCTTGGATTTCCAAGTCTCAAGGATTGTTCAACATGACCGTTTTTGATGCTCAACTTGACGTTGACGCAGAATTGATGGTGGACGAGCTGGGCTACCTACAAGTTCGAAACATGGAGATGAATTTCACATTTGAGGATTTAAAAATATATTTTGAAAAATTGGGATTTCTGGGGAAAATGTTTCAAGTAACTTTCTTATTTGATTTATTTTTATCATGATCTTAACAACAAAATAATGTCATTCAATTTCTGAAGGGAGTTATAAACAAAGTTGGCGTTTATGTATTCGAAACTTTGAAGCCTACGGTTTGGTAAGTGATATGTCCAGTGGCTTGGAATTACACGCATGTGATTTAATTATTTTTTTATTACAAGGACCGAGGTGGAATCAAAATTAAGAGAAATAATGAATAGCGAGTCCCGAGATATTCCACATCAGTTTCCAACCTCCATTAATCCGGTAGACCAAACTTTGGCCCACGTAAGGTAATGAGCAACAATTTTTACTATAAACTTGATAACTACATAGATAGATAACACCATATTCTCAAAATCAGAAAATTAATCAATGAGAGAAATTTGGACCCGGTTCCCTTAGCAGACTATTCCACGCAAAGCTCCAAGTGGTCAAAGTTTGAGTTGTATAATGGATATTTGTACGGTCTGTCGGGTATTCGTCGAACAGGACCAATGCTCCTCGGATTTGAGAACAACACTATTTACATGACCGTTCATCTTGCAGTGGATAATTTGAAAGGTAATAAAATAAAGCGCAAAATCAAATTAAGATTTTCCCCCCATTTTTTCAACACACACATTTTCTTGTTATCCTACAGGAACGTATGAGTGGGGTTGGACAGCTATGCGAGGAGTACTGGGTCGTCGAGGACAACTTGCATTCAACCTGGACTTTGTCAATGTCGAAATTCGGCTCCAACAATCTGCCAACTTGGATATGAAACCATTGGTTGAGATGAATGTTACCCTAGGACCAACACAATTAACTTCTGATGGAATTGGTGCTGTGGATTATATTCTCGAAATGGTATTCAATGTGGTTCCAGTAAGTAAAATTGTTATAACGTAACACACCAGATAACAGCAAGTTAAACACTTCTTGCTTTTATACAGGAGGATTTAATACAGAATTAAACTAATATTAAATATTAACTATATTACAGAATATGTTCCGTCAACGAATCGCTGATGCTGCAGAGTATCCATTAAGCAAGGCATTGGAGGACGAGCTGCAGAAATTAAATATCGAGTCTTTCATAGAAGAAAATATCGAGTCATAAGAGGGACAACTTCATTGCTTCTTATTATAAATTCGCAAAACATTTAAAATATTATCGATGTAAGATCTATGTAGTTATCCATTTCACAGAGTTGTATAAGAAATAAATTCGACATTATGTTCTGAACTCAAGAGATGTACATTTTTATACAAGACCTCGGAAAATCGTTAGCTCTATTATTTGTAGTATGAATTACCGGGAATTACACTACCATGCCCCCAATGAACCCACTCATAACAATCAGCCTTAATCGGCGACACATTTTTAGAATAACTTTTCAAATATCTAATATACTTGGGTGGGACTTTCGGGGTATGAGATAAACCATGTAAAATTTTCATCCGAAATGTCGTATTTTAAAAATTCCTCTAGAAATCTTAATGACAACTCTAAACCCGATTAAAGTGTGATGAAGAAAATGCTTGCTTTTTTTGTAAAAAAAAATATTGATAGTTTGACCTGACAATAATCCACATTTAACTCAATACGAGGAAAAAGATGCATGACGCAAAGATGTATGATTATGATTAAGGTTTTATACATGAATCAATATTCAAAGTATTTCGTGATCCGACAATATCTTACTTTGTAATATTACACTGATTATTTTACAGGCACCTCGTATCTTATGTAGTTTTTTGTTTCAAACTCAAAGTGCTTAAGGCATCACTCACAAATCTTCTAGTCAATTCGGTCCTTTCATTGTGATATGATGCGATGTCTGCCTTTCTCATGACAGACAACCATCTCAAATTTCCTCATATCAATTCCACAACCAGCTGCCAAGGGTAATATATTTGATGGTCCCAATAATGTTTATTTAAAAATTCCTTATGCCGATAAGTTAGCCCGATCTATAGGTTTTGTAAATTAGGAAGATATCGAGCCTAATATTAGGTCAATTTCAAGATCAAAGGACAAAAGTTTTTTTATGGCTGATTACACGGTTACAAGAGCTTATTGCAAATTGTATGCCTTATGCTGATTCTGGTAACAGAATCTTGAAATTCTGGGTATTCTGGTATCAGAATAAACATTCTGTCATAAGAATTGTAAGTTCTGTTATTACAATCGACAGAATAAAAAACCCCAATAACAGGATTTTAGATTCTGTTAACAGAATCGACAGAACCCAAAATTCTGTTATTGGAATTTTTTATTCTGTTGATTCTGGTAACAGAATCTTGAGATTCTGATAACCTTATTTTCGATTCTGTCGATTCTGTTAACAGAATCCAAAATTCTGGTATCTGAATTTTTTATTCTGGCGATACTGATAATTAATAACAAATAGACGAAAATTACAGAATAAAAAATTCTGTTAATCGACACAATTTTTTATTCCGTCGATTCTGTTAACAGAATTCTGGAGATTCTGCAGAATCTTTAAATTCTGGAGATGCTATGCAAATCATTAAATATAAGAAATGTGAACATGTTGGTCCATTTCTATAAACACACACCTGTTGCATCTCGAGCATCTCGAGTCGGTGGCTATTATTACATAATCCTGTCACTCTGTGATTCTGGCGAAAATGTAACTACAAAATGTGTTGTTAATAAGTAGTGGACTTTGCTTAAGAGAAAACTGAGAATTTGATAAATCCTTTCTTGCCCGAATAAAGCGTGCAGTAAGTACCACCTGCATAAATGGATGGTACACGCCATGACGTGATATTGAATGCATCGGTTCATGAAGAATTGCAATTACACCCAAGTACTGAAATCTAATCTGTGCAATGAAATGAGATCCTCCAGTCTTGAAATTTATGTTCCATTAAATTTTAGTGTTTAATTCAAACTTAGCATATGATAGATATACAGCCTTCATAAATTCTCGTATATTTTAAAACATAATGAAGGGTTGTATATATTGAACATATAAGACAGACACAATAATAATCATCTCATCTCTACTTCTCTCTACCCCTTCTGGGAGATCAATTTACTTCAAATCAATACCGTAACTCGTGAATAAGTGGACTTTATTATGTAATTGTGCCAAAGAATCTTAATAATTTTACACGACTTATGGTCTGGTTTACAACATGTGTAATATCAGCTTCTCACCAGTTTGACCAGCCAGATGATCATGAATGAGTTTTAGACAGCTCATCAATATTCAACAATTTAAACTCATTCTTCAAAGAAGCAGTCCTACATGGTTTATGTACATCCCATCAATTTCTTGAATATAAATGAAAAATTTGTAACTTAAGAGCAACAAAGTTTTGGAATATCCGGTGTTTGCTGGATATCCAACCAGCGAATAAAAGAGACTGATGATAAAAGTTAAATGTATCTTTTTCCCACATCACAGGTGGAGAATGGCCCACAAAGACAATACAAGTGCATCCACTATACACATTGTGAAATAATGATGCAGTATGTACATGACGACTATTGCTTGTTGTTGTAAGTATAAAATTAAAGAGTGAATGAGCAAATGGTTTAAGGAGAACAACGGACCAGGTTGTTGTTTTGTTTCTGGATGCATCACAAAATGCATCCTCAAACCAAGTCAGTCATTTTGTAATACTTGCATGCATAGTTTATCTCTCTCAACAACTGAACCAGTTGGTTTGCTTCCTCTAATCTCCAGCATGAACCAAAATTACAGTCTGAGAAAGTTCAAAAAAAGTAGAAGAACCAAAGTTGTTGTCTGGTATTTAGTTTGTGGGATGGTATTTGTTATGTATAATGTTCTGAATGAATCCTTGTCGACGTTTGGATGGCTGCACTAGAAATGCATGGATGATATGATGGCAACAATACATAAGTTGTTGGTTCATTATTAAGGGACGCGCTTTACGTTTTAAACTCTATTTTTCATTGTTTTACAATACAGCTTCTTAAAGCCACTCCCCTCTTTGCTTTCGTGTACTTTTTAAGCACTAACTTAAATTTGTATAGTGATGATCTTGTCCAGGTACTTTCTACACGATACTTTCTACACAAAGTATATATTATAAAAATATTTGGTTGAGCATAACTTTCAGTATGAAAAATCGACTAGTTATTCAAATTATACGTGGTGTCAGAATTAAATGAACAAATCATCATGAGTGAAATGACACTTGAATCAAAGTTTGTAAAAGGCAATAATGCTTATTTTTTCCAATTTGTAACGTTTGCCTCTGGATTACAACTTGCAGGTGGTGAATGATGATGCCTCACATGATTTGACTTAGTTGTTCCTGGATGGAAACTATCTTTTCTTTCTTCCTTCAAAGACTGACTGGAGAATTTTGATGCGATCCTTTCAACTCACAGATCTCCCATGTCAATCCAACATTCAGTTTCATTTGTGTCTGCTCTATTCATGCATAGTTCTACACAACTAATGGCATATTGTGCAATTTAGCAGCACAATATATTATCTATAAATGAATTATTGTATTTTAAAATTTCGACTCGAGTCAAACAATCAAACATGAAGGAATGAAATGAAAGGTTTCCGTTGAATTTACAAGTCTCATCTCATTGAGACGTTCTTCATCGGATCCAGCACTCATTTTTATTTTAGAGTATAATTGCAACCTTAGTGGAATGCATAAATAATGCATGCAGTGCATCCCTCCATAAGCTTAAATATCGTTTAAAGAAGGAATTTTTAACTAGTATGTATAAATCAACTGGGTGGAGTGCGTTTAAAAAAGCCTGGAGACGAAAGTGTGGTCAAATATTTACAAAAGAAAATTGAATTTCCGTAGGTGTGTGTATGACAATATGCACGGATTTCAGTGTATTCGCTGATTCGAATATCTCCATATATTTCATTAATCAAGCAGATAAAGTAAGTATGTCGACTATCTATTAAATTACAAATATATAGTTTCAACCACCATGAACCGTGGGACATAATGTGGCGATGAAACAGTTTGGCACAAATAATATGAATCGACTAAAACGTCTTTCAATATATTTCAATATAAGAAAATGCAGCATTATTTTTAAAACGACCTCTATACCGATATACTATTAGCTAATAGTCACCAGGTAAAAGTTTAATTTATAATCAAGTATCTTGCACCAATGGCACATGTATGTAATGAAGCAACACAGTCAACAAGACTATGTGATTATAACAATGAACTAATGCAGTAAGTTTGTCCAGTGTCCAGTGGGATGCAACATGCACACATTTTCTTCTACTCCCTACGAACAACAATCCACTTGATTCACTTTATTTGCTGCAAGTCCGTTGTATACGCAAGGTGGTGGTAAAAAACAGATTCTTTCGTTTTCCAGTCATACAAATGCATAAGTAGCTGACAATGAACAAATGCAAAGCGAGCCGCTTCATCAAGCGTCGTTCATTTCATTTGCATTTCGAACCTTGATTTCTGAAGGATAATTCATGAAACATGATTTTAAAACAAAGGCGCTATATATTTTTACCGAAATATCATGAAACAAATATGTAATTAGCTGATACAGAGTTAAAAATGTGTCTTTTTTACAAATTATTGTAAATGTTAAATATGGTTGGTTTGTTTTTGAGTCGCCCCTTCCACAATCTTGGGATGTTTTTAAGGTCGGTTTATTAGGTGCAACAAGTTATCCGAAGATGGATGAAGTCGAAAGTAAAGTGGAAAATTGTATCGGATTATTGTGTGATGCACATGCAACCTGCCCGACGAGAGATAAGTGGAGTGAGAGAAGAAGGGTGTATTATTATTATTATCACATGTATGCATCTGTGTGTGGTTCATCAACATTATATAACCCAAAGGGTTCCAGAACACATTCATGGTTCACATGAAATCAGAGCAATTTTTGTGTATGTATCAGCATTTTTATTAGTAAATAAAACAATGAGAATTTTATACTTGGTCACATACGGAGGAGGTGTTGTTGACGTTGATAAAAAAAAGTCAATGAAATCTTTTGTTATCCTGTTAAAAATGTCAAGAGTTTCATTTAATCACCAAAAATAAACAATGGGGAAATGTACTGCTGTATATAACGACACAATTTCTGAACGGCCTGGACAACCCATGTTTTCACGTTTCTTTCTTTCCAACCATCTCTCATCCTAAGGACTATTTCTTCTTCTTTTACCTTCTCTCATTTACCTGGGATATAAATAAGGAAGAGTTAGTTGGACGAAGATGTGAAGTTACTCAATGATCACCTAAGAGAGATGATGATGAGGATGGATCTTGTAAAGGAAGAACCGATGCAGACCCTCAACAACATAGGGTGAGCATCTTCCTCATCCATCCTTCCTTTATTACATACAGAAAATAAAAAGTAAGTCTTGTCTTTCTTTAATACCTACCTGCTTCTTAACTTACTAACTTATTCTTATGTATGTGTGTGAGACTCATCTTACTTTGCCTTGCTTCCTTCCATTGAAAATTAGGTCAGTAGTATATAATGTCAGGGAGAAAGGGAAATACTGGCATTGACATTGTGACCACGAGAAGGTGTTGACGGCGTCGCTGGTTGAGATTTTTCGATTGTTTTGAAACCCCCACATTCACAATATTCATATCCCTTGGCTGGGTGGGAGTAGTTGGAGAGAGTTAAACTCAACATTTATTAGGTTTTGGGTACCTCTGCCGTCTTATTCAGTTCTGTTTTAAAAGCCGACGAATGGTGCTACGAGAACAACAAGTCTCTCCAGGTGAATAATACACTAAAGTAAGACTGGCTGCCCAGATTTCAAAAAAGTTTTGCTGGCTATATGAGTATTTTTTCGTACGTTTTTATTACCTTTGTGAAAAAATGTGGTTGGTGATTTGAAGGAACATAATTTGGACGCATTGTTACCGGCATTATTGGAGTAATTGAGAAATCATAAAGCAATTAATAGTGGTGTTCTTTTCCCGGTGTCCTGCTGAGCCTTTGACTTTCAGAAAATTCTCAGACTCGGTCAGTCCGTTGTTTGAGACTTTTCGTCTCATAACATTCTCTACGACTTCTGTTGATCTCATACACAAAAGTTGTTTCTTTTTCCTCCATTACACGGTGGTATTATTATATAAAGGAGAAAAGGTGTACAGAGAGAGAGAGGAGTGGACATTGGATTGACCAGCTTTTTCCTGGAGTGGATCAAAATGGATTGGAAAGTGGTGAGTTGTTTGCTTCCTTTTTTTCATATAATGCCTATTATTCTTATTCTCTCAGATAAAATGCAATAAAGCAGCCGGTTATTTTCTTCAGTCAGTCCCAAGAGTGTGGGAAAGTTATTTTCAGAGATCTTGCCTTGTTGAGGTGCATCATAATTTCTTGGAAACGCTTCAAATGTTACCTTTTCTTGATCTTTAGAACCTAGGTTTACTTTAAAAGATCCCTATAAATGGAACCATTTTTTATATAACATTTTATCATGTCGTAAGCAATATGTTCAAATTTCATGGCGTTTGTGTATATTTTATTTTTAAAAATTCGTGCTTTATAGAAAATGAAACACTGGGTATTAAGATTAAGTTATTGCAGTGAAATTTTTATTTATCGAATTTCTTTCTTACAAAATACAATAATACATAATCATCTAATCCAATCCAATTTCTATCTTCAAATTGCTTGTAATGTTTGTATGTACTTCTTCACGTATTTTCACCCTTGTTGATACACAGTTGATTTATTGAAATTCATTTTCATGATTTCTTTTTCGTGTCGATCGATTCACTAGAACAAATCGTCCATTGTGCGGCAAGTGTCAATTAGGGCTTCTGCCTTTATGAGCAGACCAAGTAAAACTTATTTATGAATGGATGGACATGGGCTTGTTAATCTCTTCATCTTCTGCTTGTGTGGTATAGATAGACAAGAGGAAGCAAAGTGTAAAAGTAAAATGCAAATAAATGAGTTTTTTGAGGTTCATTAGAACACCGACGACATGTCAGTTTCAGTGTGATGAGATTTAGAGAGAAATAGAAAGCACGCAAATGTGACTCATTTATGAATTATGTATTGCACTCTGTTCTGTATAGTTCATTGCTCGTAACACTTTAAAAACTAAAATCGTTTCCTATAAAATTTTACATTTCACAAAATTAAGTCTTATACTTAAAGTAGGAGGATTACAAAAAAATATTTAATCAATAATTACAATGACGCTGTTCTTGCAAGTTGTAAAAATAGATCTGTTATTCTGAAATGATCTGTATATAATTTCATTTAGAAATTTGATCTCCCATGTTGACCGTATTCGTCAAACCCTGTGCCACACACACACACACACACACACACATGCATAAATATTCAGAAATGACAACCTGTCAGATTGACATGTTGATTCCGTCCAATGTAAAAAAAAATAAGCAGGAATAATTTGATTGCATGGAAATAATGTGAAACAGAAGTTGAAATAGAGTGAAGATTATTTATTTATTCTACAGAATTTGCATTGTGTCTGAAAGGGTGACAAGAGTGAGTTTCATTGATGGGAGTAAACTGAGCATCTTAAATGGGGTAGGGAAACGTGTAATTTAGTCACATTACCAGAGAATCCTTGTCACATTGGAGTCATAAAGTGAATTAACAATGGTCCTCTGTGTTTGCACAGCAGACACGCCACAAAGATCATTGTTCACTATTCGAAATATGATTCGCCGCAGCCCTTTTCTGGTCTCTCTTAGCAAATATTCTATTTTTACTTCAATATTCTTCACGCTGTACAACTTTCTCTCCGCCGATTTTGCCCTCTTATTCTCTCTGTATGATGATGATGATGATGATAGCAAGTGACAATAAAGTCCAACATTTATTGTCACATATCAACATTTCCATACCTCCATTGTTGATTTTTTAACAGGGCACACTGTACATAATTTCCATGTTTAATAAATTACTATACTATCAGCCATCCGTGACCAGCTAGTTATGTATGTCTGTCCCGTCCCTGTTATTCTATAAAATGTGACTATAGCTAACACACATGCCCATTTCTTTAACAAAAATTCAATTTTAAGAAAGGCCACACGTGCTCCACATATATATATATATATATATTTAAGTAGGCAGATGATATACAAGCAACAGCCTAAACTGAGATAAAAGTCGATTTATTGCAGCACATTATAAAAATTAAAGCAGTTTATTTATTAAAAAAATGTAGTTGCTCATGGGCAATTTATTAAGGGGAGTTAGTTTGATGGGGTTGAGATTGATTCGATGACTTGATGAGCGGAAATGCATTTGCACCCTGAATATTATTATGGACGATTAAGAGTTGCGTTATTAAGTGTAAATGTCGAAGAAAGGGAAACCATGCAGGAGAGGAGGAATCGTGTTTGTTATCATTAAGAAAAGCGGCGGCTTCTCTTTAAGACTCACCCAATTCTAAGTTTTTATGTAACAAGTTGATTGTCAATAGCAAAGGTACATACATAGGAAGGAACTTGCCACAAGGAATACGAATATCTGAATATCTGTATACAAGTAGATAGATAGGCGGAGGTGGTGGGATTAAAACTCGTTTCGCAACTTTTACTTCATTGAGACGCATGCCATGCATCACACTCTCTTTTTTTTACAGCTTCTTTCTTCTTATTCCCTGGACAAAGGCTGCAAGTTTTTTTTATCAACTAACTTACTCCCTTTGTTACCTTCTTGGGTCAAGTTAGGGAAATTACTGTTGGTATTTCGATCGTCGTTAAAAGGAGGAAAGATGTGCTCTTTGCAGGGTGTATCTGTGTCATAACTGAATTATGTAACCACTACTACACCACATTAACTAACTAAGGGTTAAACGAGTATACTACTAGTGCATATGTAGGTACACATTACAGATTGTATGCATATGAGTATTACATTCCTTCCAGCTTGACTTTAGTGCATTTATCAATCACTATTGTATGTTAAGGAATTTGCTGCTGGGGAATTAAAATCATGGGGCATACCATTTGAAATATTGATTCGATCTTGCCATTTGTATATTGCCCTTCCTTAAAATGTCAGACACACGGTGCAATGGGACAAATTTTTATGAGATACACGCATACATACTTATCTAACGAAGTAAACCACAACACAGTAATCAAAGGAAATGAAATAAAGAGAGATAGAGAGAGAGAGGATGGGAAACAATCCTGGGTTGAGATTCCAGTATTCCTTTTCTCCGTCCATCATGTTGTATGTCCGTGATACTGCTGTGCAATTATTTGGATCGAAGGGAACCAGTTTCCTTCACAACTCGTTCCTAGTTTGTTTTCTTGGTTTACATTTCTTTGAGTAAAAAGTGGAATAAATCGTCCGACAAAACAGAATGTTCAGCCAACTTCAAAATAGTCAGAGTTTTACGCATAAATTATTCGATGCCGAACGAACAAGCAAAGAATTTATTCGAAACACAATACGGACTAGGAAGGATGTGGCATGACAGCAGAAAGGGAGTGAGACACGGGATGATGTTTATGATCACAACAATTACTTTCCTCCATAACAGAAGAGAAGGTTGCCTTATCTCTCATCAGCAATCTGGAACTCGTCCGACGTCGTGGAATATCCCATCTGATCAATTTTCATACCAATTCCATGGCAGCACCCAAATTATTGATTTTATCGCTATCACCCATTATGTGTTGCATTGTAATTTTCTGGCTTATTCCACTTTCCATTTAAATTTACTCAATTTTCCTGCCTTCAGAAACTAAGTCTATACCAAAAGTATATATCTGGAAAATGAATTTTGCTAACGATTTGTGAATAAAAAATTTATTTACATTTCGGACATCGTTTACAACAATTGCCTGGAGATTTAGTTCTTCAATCAATTTATTGCTTGCCTGTAATTTCTTGCTTGCATATTCATAGATGATAAATCTTTAAACTTCCGTAACTGATATGTTGGACATTTCGATGATACATACATGTTTGATCAAATTCTCAGTTTCTTAGCATTACATATGCACATATATGGACATTTTTTATATTTTATCTTTAAATTGAGTAAGTGGTTTTGCAGCTAAAATGACATTCTGAAACGTGTAAATAAATATTTCATGTAAATAAAGTAAATTCTAGTCGATTTAGGGAGATGCTAACAAAAATAGTATTGACTAAAGATTACTACTTCAACGAAAAAGATTATTGATTTCCTAGCAAAAAGAAGAAGAACACTAATAATTATTAATGATCACAAGACTCAAGACAGGGTGCAATTACTTTTGAACAGCATCAATTTAATGTAATAACGCATCAATAGCTAAAAAGATTTTGTTCCAACCATTGTATTTTATGAGTGAAGTGTACTGTTGGACAAACAATTATAGATTTGGATGAAGAGGACAAGAAGGAAAAATGCGAGTACATACCGGGTTCATTTTTCATTTAGAGGAAGAAACAAAGAAGAGTTGAGGTTAATTTGAAATGAAGCTCAGACAATGAGTTTGTGTCATCAATCATCAAAATAGGCTCTCAAAACTTGGGCTTGATGACTTCATGAGAGGCTGGCTCATCTCAGTTATTAAAAGTGAGCTCAGAAATGTCTCTATTAGATGGCCGGGCAGTATATCTATAGAAAAGTGGGTCGTGAATTGGTGTTGTTCCGATTTGTCAGGTGCAATTTGCAAGGACTCAGAGTTTGCTAAAATAAATGCCACTGCACATACATACTGCATACAATATAGCACGGACGGAGAGGAGGGACAGAGATTTGTGACGAGATACATAATCCTCACTCGCGAGTGCTAAGAACCATCAAATTAAAATAAGAGTTACTTGATGATCTTAAAAAGCTTTGTGTAAAGTTTGCATCCAAACTCTAATTCAATTGAAGACGAGACGGCATTTAGCGTCTGCACACGCAACGACGGTCATCGCCTTCATGTGATGTACCTTGATATAGTCAAGATAGATATGACGAGAAGGAAGGATTAGCAAAGTGACCAACTCATTAAATACAACAACCCAATAATGTGCATTTTCTTTTGAGATATGTATTTACGGATTCTGTTGTTGGCGACAATTTCCATCCTCAATTAAGAAATTCATTTAAAAACAATATTTTCCAATATTTTAAACTATTTCACGGAAATAAATTGTTTATATTTTCTACTCACGGTTTATGGATGGTGCATTTGTATGCTTTAATCACTTGATAGAACGCACTTTTGGAAATGTCTAAAACCTTTCATTAAATGACACTTGGATGTGTACGTAGTAGAACACGAATAATGAAAGAGATGTGTGTGCCATATTTTCCTTTGTTGACTATGCTCAATAATAAAAGTGGTTGGAAAAGTGAATTAATCATTGGGATGGAAATAATGGGTGAATGAATGGGAAGCATGAGACCAGTGCAATAAAATGCTAAATACACGATGAAGAATGAATAGATAGATTCCTTTTCATGCTTTTCTCTATTTGCTACTTCTCATAATAAGTTCCTGATTTCAAATGTGTTTGAAACCAGGATTTATTACTAGTATCGATGTATCCAGCGCGTGCAAACGTATACATTCTCATGATAATTTTGCATTTAGAATTGGGCCTATTAGATTGGCTCGACAATTACTTAAAGATGCATTCATTTATGTAATCAGTTGATCCCATCACATCAATTAGAAACCACATTCTTGTTTAGGAGGAGTGGATAAATATAAGAACTCTCTTTCCAATTAAAATAATGATACATTATTTGAATATTTTGTGCGTTGATCTTAAAAGGAGCCAAATGTATGATTAATAATATCCGATATCCATATTTTGAAGAGGAAGAAGATTGAAGTAGATTTGTTGCAAGTTATTAAAGGTCGAATGAGTTTAATATAGTCTAAAATATATTAGTAATAATAATGTTCCTGACTATGAACTCATAGATAGTACAGTTCACCTCGGTTGGTTCACCTGTGTAATAATACAGATAATGCAATGACGAATATAATGAAATGGCCGAGTTTGTATTGTGAAAACGAATAGTTTGCATTTTGTATCGATGAACTATGCCTATGAGCCACGACTATTGAAATGTGAATACTCCCAACCCAGTGAACGAGGAAAACGCGATGAGCACAAAGTATAATTGTGCACTGGGCCCAAATCAATTAATCGATTCTATCTGCAATTTATTAAGAGTCAACTCAAACTGTGCCCTTCAAAGACCGCATACCGACTCTGCTCTCATTGACTCTGACCGAGTCGTCGTCGTCGTGTATCATTTCATTGGGATGGTTATTAGCTCTTGATTTGCATGCAACCAAGGAACGCAAGAAGAAGGAACTCCCAGCAAGAGATTGTTTTCTCTCTGAACTAATGGTCTCAAGCGGGTTCAGAGTTTATCTCAATTAGTCTCAGGATTACAATTTTGCTTGAGAGTTAGTTTATGAGAAGAGTTGTGTTGTATCCCTAATAAAGCCCTGTTGACAGTTCAAGAGAAATTTCACTTACCTATTGAGATTCGTCTCGTGTTTAGAACAAGCAAACTTTAAACCTCATCATCGCTACGTAAATACTTGTATAAATTTCGTATTCATCCAAAAAGGCTGCTTTAAAATTTTCCTTCTTTCCATTCAACCAACCAACCATGGTGGATGGAGACTGAGAGAGAGAATCACATCATCCATCCATTCTTCCTTAATTGTTCTCTGTGTGGAGGAGCTGCGGGATGAAATGGATAAAAATACCTGGAGTCAATTACAGTGCGTTGCGGAAAAGCCTTTCTGCTGCAGGGAAGCAATTAGAATTTGTTAAAGGCTGCTTTATGATGTGCTGCCTCATATGGTCTTCCATCCACCCCAACAACAACAATAATAACTCTCTTGCTTGCTTCAAGAAGAAGAAGAAGAAGGGGATGATAATCATTTTAATAAGAATCGCTCCGTTGTTGTTTTGGGCCGTTGCATTGCATTGAAACTGCATGTTCTCGCACTCATAAATATTTATGAGAATTGCCGGACACGCAGCAAAAAGCAAATCAAGAACTCATGATGTTTGTCTACGAATGAGCCAGCGAATAGTTCAGTAGTGCTTCCTTGTCTTCATCTTCTGTGGAACGAAAAGGAATAAACATTCCGGTTTTTGAAAGAGGTGTTTGCAGACGGATCGTTTAGATTACTTTCAATTCTTATTCTTGCCCAAGTCTGACTCACTGACTGACTGACTGACTGACTTCTGCAACTGCAACATTATGTTATTGTTATGAATATAAATAAACTTATATGAATCTGGATCAAGTTCAGTAAAACTTTAGAAATTAACTTTGTGACTGAAAATATGAAGGTTTTAATTTAAGTAATACCAAAAGAGTGGGAATTTCTCTTACATTCTCTTACATTCTCAAAATAATTTCCCCATTTATTTATCACTGACTCAGAATAGTAACTCAAAGTTTATTCAAACACTTGCTCTTTATGTAACATGATGAACTCGGTGTGCATACTTACAAGTGCGTTTCTCAACACTCACAATCTCATTATTTAGACAAGAAAGAAACTGTATAAAAAGACAGAGAATTCTCCAAAAAACACCAGAAAGTAGACATTTTATGATTGTTGTGTCGTACAATTTTTCTTCCACCTTATTATTTTTATTGTATGGCGTATGATGTGTGAGTTGGTTTCTCAATTAATATGTGTTGAAACACTGTTTGTAATGCAGTTTTAGGAACGTATTAGCATTGTTTACATTTGCATAATTTAGGAGCACTTTATATTCCCACGCATGGATTTGTCTTTTTGAATACAGATTTTCGTGTGAATTTGTTGAATTAGTCATTAAAAATTAGACTTATTAAAAATTAAGCAAAAAGTGCACACCTACAAATTCATTCATTAGCACGACGACAACAGAAATTAGCGACATGACATTTAAATCCACAGAAAAATCTTTTCTCACATGACTGCTACCGAAATCACGAAATGAAGAGCAACCGTACTTATATGTATATATGTAGTGCAGATATGACGCTTACATAAAATTGCATAAATTCTTACAATGCGTTTGTTTGTGTTAATTCTACTCGTTTATTCTCTACTAACAAAAACATTAGTTTTAATACTAAGGATTAAAGTCACTTATTTCATGATTTGACTAATGAGCTTAGAGAATCATATTGTTTTATTTGTTGTTAAAAACCCTTAAATACTTAAAAATCTGCCGACGCAATTCCAATTTTACTTTATTTGAATTTCAACCACGTGAATGGAAGGATATTTAAAAAAAACATAATATGAACTTCTTACAACACAATCAAAATTGTGTGAAAACGCGGAATCATTGCTGCATTTATAAAGCACTTCAATTCATTACAATAAGAAGGCCCATTTGACTGACCATACAATTTTATGTCATCACCTGCATCGAAATTGCATCTTTCATGTTGTTTAGCAAATTGTTAAAGAATGTTTACAGCTGAACATCTGAGAATGCCATATTTGACCTTTATCCAACTCTGGGAGGAGTGTGTATAAAAATGTATAATTTATTGTGTATACTGGCAAGCAAGAAAATCTTTAAGAAGTTTTTCAAGGGGTGATGGTACGGGTAACACTGCAAATACGTACGCAAATCAAAACGTAAAGTGCTAATGATACGGACAAACAATGGATACGACTTAAACAATGGGACAGTGAAGGACAATGAGTCCATGTCGGACACTGAGACCCACACGCTCTGCAAATGCAAACACAAACGGCGCGATAACAAGAAACAATGCGGACGAGAAAGTTTTCATTTGTTTCAATAATTATCATTATAAATAAATATGATCACTCCCGTATTGTTCTAATCGTGCCAAAATGCAAACATCGGCAGCATAGCACCGTTAGCTGTCCGACTTGATCTGATGTCTTGTGTGATTGCTATTTGTATGTATATGTGCTGTTGCAATTCACCACAGTGGCCAACCACACTGACATCGACAAGCCAAACTGCAACGACGAGCTCTTTAAATAATGAGTTTCGTCGCTACTGTGTTTGTTGTGGAAGTGGCATTTACAAATCGAACCAAATTGATTGACATAGTGTTTAATTAAATTAGGCGGCGAATAAATAAATAAATACTATCCTCCTACATTCATTAAGTTTTAAATGGGAGGAATATTTTGTACTTCATTATTGTGCAATTGAAAAACGTACACACACACTGGGATGCTATCTTGTTCTAATTTAGAACATTGTTCATTTTTAGACCAGACGTTGCCCTCACGGACATTATTACTTGTCCAAGGATGCACAGTAGTGGTGTAAATCATAGAATTATATTATACTACGGTGTAAATAAATAGAGCGTTCTTTGGTCTGTCTACTGCGTTGTGTTGTGAAGGCGGATCTGAGGCATATAGACACAAATCTGTACAAGTTAGATTTAGGTATTTGTTTTCCCTTTGCTAATGCCCAAGTATTGCTTTCAATTCCCTTCTTATTCTCATTTCCTAATTTCTTGCTAATATGCTAATCTAAACCGCACAGCTCAGTAACAGCAGCGAAAACTTATTTAGCTACCCTGCTTTGAGCTGTTCTTCTTGTACAACGAAGAAATCCGCGACTTAGCATTCATTATACGATTTATTCCAACTCTACCATGTTCAGTAAGCTATATGTTAAATCTGTGTTAAAGGATTTATTATTTGAATTTATTTGGGCTGGCACAACTTAATCACACGTTTTATTGGGTGTGAAGTGCTTACGAAATTAATGTTAAAGAAAGTAAATAACCGTGAACCCACAAAACTGACATCTTCGTCTATGGCTACTGACTGACCGTGCTTGGTGTGGTTGTGGTACTTTTTGGCCAAGCCAAAGCGAGATGAGTCTTCTTTTATGGAATTGTAATATTTTAACCGTCAAATACTGATGAGTTCAATTTATCGAGAAAAATGCATCCTTTTTCCAATTTCTCCTCCTTTGTTTTGATATACTCGTTAAAGTTGTCCCATCTGAATAATTGCCCATTCTATTTTGGAATCAAACTTACTTTTACGCTTCATTAAAATTGATCAAGTGAGAAAGATAAGGGACGAAGTGCGTAATTGTCTTTGAGTCCACACAATGGAAGCAAATGGACTGAGAGTAATATTTCATTTTAAAATACTCTTGATTGCACCAGCACCACCAACCACCGCCACGCAGTAGTAAGTTCGAGAATGCATTAAAAGCAAAATACAAATTGCCGTGGAACTGTTATACACATTGAGGAGGAGAGTGATATTATTTTCAGGCAGTGCAGTGGCCGTGCTGAGATTATGATCATCATTTGTGATTGTATGGTACATCACTCATCTAACTGCATGCGTCACTTTAAGACTTTTGAAAATGCATGACCAAGAGCATTCACTTGCCACGCTAACCTCAACTCAACACACACAAGTATTTTCTGACATGGTCACTCCCTTCAAGAAACTCGGGAGAAAGAATTCGCAGAGAGAGAGAGGGAGATTTCCGATTTAGACATTATTTATTATTCTATTTTTGTGAATTTGTATTCGCAAATTACTTTGTTGAGAATTATTAAGTAAATCTCGCTAGAGCGGGCGGAGGAAGGAGATGTGGTCTCTGCCCAAACAGACAGATCCACATTATTATTATTTGCTACAAGACGGCGTAATGATTTATGCACGATTTTATCTTTAAATGTGAAGATGATGGTGGAATGAAAGTCAGTCTCAAATCATGTCAAAATCTTTGTCAAAGAGATGAAGATTAGATTTTATCCTCTATTCAACTTGCACTGAATCTATGAGAACTCAACCATCCAAAATGGCTTTGTTGCTTTATGACAAATCAATGTTTGAGTCTGGTGACAGTTTACTACAAATATAATAATGATGCAGTGTGGGTGGGTGATAATGGGTGCTTCTTGGATGTCATATCCATTCAATATCAGTGAAGGAGACAAAAAGTTGTCAATGTTTATAATTGCGAATTTACTTGATTTTACAATTCCTCCCTCTCTCTCAAAGTTCGGAAATTTTTGCTTATATTAATTATCAGCGCATATTTATACAATGAATGTTTACACATAAATTCCAAAAGTACATTAATTTGGAAATAACTTTAGCGTTATACAACGTAATGATAAAAACACTTTGCAAACTTACCTCAGCCTAATTTTGAGAATAATGAAAAGTGAATCTATGATACAGGATTTGAATCTCTAATAACGCATTGGTCACAAAATCATAGCTGATGTGAAGTTGAAAACAATTCAACTCATCCTTGTAAAGATTTATCAACATCGACTTTTGTGCGTCATTTGGATTATTATTATTGCAAGGAAGTTGTTTGGCTCGTGCGTTTTCCTATCGTCCAAGGAGACCACCAAACAAATGCAACTCAAAAGTCATTAGTGTCCATCAGGATCGTGATAGTGGCGATGTACTAAAAGTAGCCAAATGATGACGACCATGATCACACGCCATAAATGCACAGCTTATCTCTGTTTTCACTTTAGTGCACTCAAGAGTCAAGCAGTAGTAGTAGAAAACATTGTGCTCAAACACCGACGACCAGGTAATCCCCGCACAATGCTTGCTTTGTACTTACGAAGAACGAGGTTGAGTGCATCTCCCACCTTGTTCATTCATTCATGAGTTGGTAAAATCAGTTAAATATTGAAACAGAAGGCAATACATATGTGTACGTACTAGTACAGCTTCATCCTTGAGAATTTTGCACTTTTCCTTAATGTGTCATCAAGGGATATATGCAACACGGATGCAAAAATGGATACATCTTCTTTACGTCAAGACATCAAAAATAGTCAAATTTGTAAGAACAAACTGAGCTCAAACTTATGGGTCAAATAGGTTTCAGTCGTTCGGGTTATCTGTTTAAAAAAGCTAATAGTCAACCGGATTGCACAACTAATAACATGCTTAGTTTGGAAATACCCTACTTATGTATTTACCACATTCTAAATTTGAAATCCCATCGAAATTAAATTATTACACAAGAAAGGATTATTTCTGAATTTAGGTACGAATATTTCCTCTAATACCCCATTATTAACTGCATGGATTGTTTTATCCTTCTACACTGTGCATAACACAATTGTAAGAGTTATCCTATTTGAAAATGAAAAACAAAAGTGTAAACATTCAAATAGTTATCGGATTACACTCACGAATTCAGCTCTCCTTCTTTCGGAATAATAGAGGCGAATAAATAAGAGAGAGACATAATAGTGCCATTTTCCATACGATACCATAGCAGGCAATCGTTTCATTTCTGAAAAGGTAGGATCCTCATGATTCCATTGTTTATCATTCGCTTTGTAAACTTTCATTATATTCAATTCCAGTATTTGTTATTTATTATTAAATCATTCTCCCAAACTCTCATCTTATTCACATCATATAGGAGGAAGTCATCATTATATACACTTCTTTTATGAACAAACTCAAGTTTTCACTTTTACTCAATAAAAATAAACATCAAATATTGATTTACGATCTTCGCCAAACAAACAATTAACTAGCATTAATGCGACAGCGGTATCATCCAACCAACCTGTCTACAAGACTAACTTCACGAAACTCATAAACGTTATAAATAGCTATTACATGGAAGTTATTATAAGGAGGGAATGGTATGTTGGGAGATTTTTTTAAAAGTCAGATATTTATTAATAAATGAAAAATTGCTCTTGGAAAATAATTAATTGTTGTTACTTACGATTTCTATGCATTAAAATAAATATAATTCATGTAGATCTCAATCTAGATATAGAGTCCGTCTTTGCCTATTGTTGTGCGACTAAGAAATTGAATTTTTGAAGAGTCTACTTATTACAGTGTATCAAATCAGAAATGATTTCTTGCCAAAGACTGACATACAAGCATAGAAGACGAGCGAATTGAATTGGTCTTGAAAGAAAGTTGACCTTACATGGCACCACCGGAGAATGAGCTCCACATTCACGTCGATGATCACAAGTAATCAGAGCTCATTATTTGATAGTGTCAGTCAGTGAGCTACTACCACCTAATCGTGTAACCAATCTAAACCCATTGATTTGTCTCTACTACTGGGTCGATATTTTTTCTGTTGAGTTGTTCTCCACTTGAGAGTTAGTTTCAATTTTGAAAGACTGCCATAAATAGCGTCCAAGACAGGCTTGATTGAACATTTTTTATAAGCGAATTTGATGCTTCCTCTTTCTTTATTGCTTTATTTATTACTGCAAAACTTTACAAAAAATGCAAACATCTCCAGTTCAGATAATGTCTCTTATTCGAATTGTAATACCTGGAGAAAATTTCAATCGTGAGGAATCTTGTTATTAGCCAAGATGTGAATGTCAATGTCAGTAAATGGCACTAGTGAAAAGCAACAAATAAGTGTTAGCATACCTTAGATTATGGAATGCATACCTAGATTGAAAAGGAATGTACTTGTTGTACATACATATGCACATATACTGATACGAAAGGTAGTGTCTAAATTCCACAAATATATTTGCTCTACCGATTTGTATATTAATGAAGTTGGAAGTGAGATAATTAAAGTTGACACGTTGACGTGAGGCTTCTCATCTGCTTTGGCACGATTATATGCCTTTCTATACAGTTGATGCTCTATTTGCAGAGTTTGCTTCATGTTTGTGCATCTCATCAGTCAGATGAGTCATCGTCGCCATCATCATCATCATCATATTATGGAATTTAGAATTTGTCTCAAGTTTCCCATAAATAATCCTTTCCGAGTATGTGAAGGCTTAACAAAATCTTTTGAAATGGGAAATGTGAGAAATTTCACCAGAACCCTCGTCATCTCATCATTCACAATCATACATAGGAGTTGACTTGTCTCTTTTGGCTTGTGGTTGCGGTTTTAAGACTCTCGTAATATAAAGTCATCCCAAAAATAAACAAATTTCATTCAACGTAATCCTCGTAGATTTAATCTGCATGAGAGCAGTATTCATATTCACTTTTATTTCATTCATATGAATTCATCTCTTCAAGTATCCATCAAAAAGTTATATGTGCAGCATTGCATGTGCATATTAATATTTTGCACATAAACAATTCAAGAGAAGACTTTATGAGAAAATTAAATGGAAGGATTCTCTCATTAACTTGCAATAAGAAAATATAATATCTTTTAAAATGAAGTGAAATTCATTCATTTCTTTCACTTTCTGCAATTCATTTTAATTGATGGGATTCTCATCAAACTTTTGGTAATGATGATCTCCATCATAAATAAGAGGAATTGAAATGACACTTGGAGTTTAGCTCAACCTCTTATTAAAGAGAATTTTAGAGAATGTGCGCCGCTTTCCAATTATGTTAGGTCTGGGCCTGTCTATGCGTTGTCATTAAAAGTGGGAAGAGCATTTTGAAATATTTGCGAGATCTTGACATTTCGGTTTTAAAATCTAGTCTTCAAGCCTGCACACTATTGAACCAAACCAAACCTTAATTCTTCTCTCATTTTATGCTAGTTGAGAATTAATATTGGGGGATCACAATATCGGGAATTGCATGCATGCATGCATATCTTAAGCCTGCAGTTTAATAAAGTGATTACCACCTCATTTACGTTTACTGCTGAAACTAACTAACTGTGTCAAATGTTGGTGAATGGGCCAAGTGACAAAAATGATGACGAACGGTGACACATTGCATCTTCTATAAACACCAGCACCAGCAGTTAAGTGGCAATACCTCCGGCATAGAAACGTACCAGGTGTGTTTGATCATCATGTGGATAGGCGACAGAACCCCTGTAGAGACTCTCCATTCTCTCCGCATTATTTCATTTTCAATCACTTCTGCATTATTATTATTATTACTACCAAAAGTCACACGAACCGAACTGTAGTAATTTTTTGCCAGTTAATTCCACAACTAAAGTTCAAGTTTTAAATCTTTGCTTTATCGTTTATTCAAATTTTGAAGAATTTTGAATGTATGGAAATAATTGAAACGTTGTTCATTTCAAAATTCCAAGCTTTCATGTAACATCCGGAAAGATTGAAGAATCAAGTTGAATAAATTTGAATTGAATTGTATATTTATACAAGTGCAGTGCATGCACCTCTTTATAATATTTTATCACTCCAATGGCATCATCAATTTAATACGTGATTCAGCGAACGACACTGCATCGCGACAAAAATGGGCAATAAATCTCACTTCGAAGTCTTCAATGGCTGATTGGATGATAAAGAAATGCTTTCATCAGAACCGATTTGGGCACATTTAAATTTTCGTCTTCGCCAACACTGCCATCATCATCATCATCGCTACCAACCACGACTGATTGTGACATCAAATGAGGCAAAAGTCAACATCCGACAGAGAGGAAGGTCAAGAGTGGTTCAGTGGGTCATCGTTGCTGATGTGACGACGACGATTGAAAAATTCAGTCGTTGATTGAATTTGAATTGTATTGGATATATTTATTTTTGACTTGGCTATACGATTCCCTCTCCCCACATACGTATTTCCAATTCTTGCACTTCTTCCTCATCGTATGATGATAATTAAATCAGAAGTTGATTGTTAAAATTGCTTTACAGATTACTACCTTTATGTGTGTACCCATATACAAAATTATAGGTACATATATAATAGTAATCTACAGATAGTGCCTGCACTTGGACATACATATGCAAACCAAAAGCTACCTCGGGCAAAATCCGTACATTTGTTGACAATGGCTTGAGCCCAAATTTTTAGGAAGGACTTACTAATGGATCATAATTGTTAAGGATGAATGGGAAATTACGGCATGAATTGTTATATTTGAAGTTTGCCCTTTGTTATAGAATTATTATTATTATTTGCAGAGAGAAGTCAATGTCCACGCATATCATATTCAATTCTACAAATAATAAAACACAACATACACGACATGAAAAAGTATCACAAGAACTTTATCTCCGCCCTTTTCTATTTTCTGTTTGAGGATGAGATTTGCTAAATTGCAATTGCTCTTTGTCTTCAATAGAGGAATATTCTGAGGACAATTCCATCCAATCCAACTGACAGACCGTCTGTCTATTCTATACTATCTTCGTCCGTCTGCACCTACATAATAATAATATTATATATAGAATGGAAACACTTTGCGTCTCATTGAAATTCAGCGACGTCTTTCACGGGGTCACTAGATTAATTGAATGGTAATTTCACTTGGATTTTGTTAGAGTCATGGGGATTGGTGGTATGTATGCGTGTTCTATTCATTCTTCTTCTATCGTACTATGTAAGTACTTGAGGTTATTTGGTTTCATCCATTAATTAGTATCCATAAGGAATGTGTTTGTTTGTGTTGATTCTCATACCTCACTCAAATTAAATGAACACATATCTTATATCCAATAATTGCGGATATACGAGACGATTCATACGGATATGCATGCGTGATAAAATGTATGGCTTTGTATACGTTAAGTTAGTTTTAAATTCAATAATACAGCAATTTAAATAGTATTTTCAGTCATGAGGGCCAAAATCAAAAATGGTCAAAGAGTTCAAATTCAGGTTGGGAATAAAGATTTAAAATTAGTAGTTAGCACCACTTAACATGTATTGTTTTGAATATCTTTGTCTATGGACGGAAGCGTTGAAGAAGAAGAAATATATATGAATGGATGGAATTAACTTTCGTCGTCATCATCCTCATCATCATTATCATCATACATTCTCTTGGCCTGTGAAATCTGTGGGTTGACTAAAAAATGAGAGTCGGTTTACTGACTCCACTGTTAAACATTGACTTTGAGTATATTTGCACTTGAGCATATTTCTGCCATTGTTGACTTACCTAGTCCACTCCACTCTCCCACGTTTGACATTTCCTGTACGATGTTCTTTTCTCTTCTTAAAATGTCACCGAAAATAGAGGCACTGCAGCAGTCCCAGCAGACTTTATTATTGTCAACGGTTGACCATTCCATTTCAACTTCATTCAGTTTGTTTTATCTTAGCTAAATTCTTGAAACAATATGGCTGGCCAAGTGTTTGTCAACAAACCACAACCAACCTGCATTTTAAAATACATCCATATATAATTTAAGAGCATAGCTTATTAATGCATGAAGCCGAGCCATATTTAGCTTTTGCTGAGTTGATTGCAATTGATTCTTCAAGTCCAAGTTCATGATGACAGAAGGAATGCAAGAGTTGTTGACTGGATTATGTGCAGATGATGGAATTTAACTTTTCTCTCAAGCGAAATCTAATTTTAGAACGTTTCTTATATATTTCACATCCTAATCATCCTATCATTTATGTACCTAATTGATACAATAAGGTTTTTGTTTCACACTCAACTATATTTTTCCTTATGTTAAGGCAACTGCATCTTACGATAATAGAAATACACAAATTAATTTTTGTATATCAGTAATTATGGAAAAGTTATGACTTGATTATGTGGCGAAATTTTTAGAATTTCATGGTGAGAAAATATGTAATAATAATACATGGTCAAGTGTAATCAGCAGTTATCGCTGTAAAGAGGTCTGGTTTTTTATTCTCTTTCGGATGTGAACATTGCCTTTCTTTAATTTAAAATTGATGATTTTTTAATTGAGACTGAAACAGAACTTAGTACATGTCATATTGTGGTGTGATGTACATAGTTTACATTTACCTATGACATATATTCGAACCTCCCTGAAAGTTTGCATTCATACCGGTAACAAGAAGAAAAGTTACGATGAGGATCTGTCTGCACAACAAATTTGAAAGTCCTGCCCTGACGTTATTATTATTAACTTCTCGACCCGTTGGAACATTATGATGATTGCATTCCAATAGAGCATGCAGTGCATTCACATTCGATTCACCTCACCACCAACGAAAACTTGAATATGCATTGTGTTCGAATCCATCTCAAATGTCAAGACGTCATTTATCTTTTAAACAGTGGGATTGGATGTCGTGTCACTCATTGTAATTGTTTGCTAATTATTTCCAAGCCAAGAATCCAATTCTAGGTCAGAAGCTACAGTTTTCCTCATCCATCCTTTACAAACTATAATTATACTTATCTTTCTGCCTTATTGTCACCTCTTCTGCTAGATTATTGATTATGCTACGGGCTCATTGGCACCATCATCGACACATCTCCTTTGTTGTGATCTACTACACACTTATATAGCTCTGGTTGGCGCTAATCTAATAAATAATCATCGTCCTCGCTTACTCGCTTGCTAGCTCACTTAAAATAATTTCCAGATTGACTAATGCAAATGACTGGTGTGACACATATAAAGAGTTTTTGATGCCAATGTGCAGATCCTTGATTCATTAAATTCATTCATTTACTGGGTGGATGATGATGTGATGATCCATCTAAACCAAGAAGGGTGGAAATAAGTGATCGAGAAAGTCTGAATTGTTTGACGGATGAGATTAATCCGTATTATTTGACGTCACAATTCATTTCATCAATCAAATGGTGGTACCTAACTTTCAAGGGATATTATGTTACAACTAATTTATCACAGCGTTTATAGGTTGGCACAAAATTAAATTAAATCAATGACAGTTTTATAGATTGCACTTATTTCACGGGACACACGGGTTAGTTATTTCATTGTAGAAATGAATAAATTTCAAAAGCAGAAATAATGGAAGATGCAATATACTATATGATGTGTTCCTTAAACCAACCGCAAAAAATGGATTATACGCCGATTATCATCAGTTGTTGGTTGTTGATATAAACACTAATTGTCATCAATTGGAAAACTCACTTCAGAAAAAAGAGATAATTTCTTCGCTGAGAACATTTCGTCATTGAACAAAGTCCGAGTTCATGAGACTTTGTTCGAAGCGTAAAAGAATCTGAGACTCGTTTAGCATCCTTTGAACTAAGCAAAAAACAAGGAATTTGAAATAGGAAAGTGAATGTGAGACGTTTCTTTATGTGCTATAAATTCATGGACTTTGGCATTTCGGAATAGCTGGTTCAGCTCGATTTTCCTTTCATGATTCACAAATAACTCTAATTTCGAAGTCTGTAATTTGATGAACACTCGAGTGTTCATGGTCATGATCATTATTTGAATAATTCAATAAGAACAGTAATTATCCATCCCACATTTGATATCGAGGTGATAGTTAATCATCAGATAAAGAACAGAGCATATTATTTTCCAAGAATATAATTTCAAAGGAATAAATTGAAGCACAACTGCCACGCGCCACCTTATTATCACAAGAAACGGTGAAATTGAATGTTTTTCTGCCTGGAATGAATACATTTGATCTCGTTCAAACCACCATGACGCTACTAGCCACACAGCGTTCTGCAATCCATACACCCACCCAGTCAGCCAGACTCAGTGTATTTACTTAATGATATGGAATGAGGATTTCCTTTGAGAATAAAGACGAATAGAAAAATAAATATGGGGTTCAGAATAAATTTAGATTCATGACAAAAAGAACTTGAAAGTTGGATTTTGTCCTTTCCAAGAATAAGTCTTGTTTTTAGGAATTTGTTATAATAAATTTAAATGAAATCAATATTGAATATGACATAAGAAGCAATCAACTGAAAAAAATATTTTTTTTTGTAGGAACGAAGAAGAATGAATGACACGAGCAAAATGAGTCAGTCTGCTTTAGAGAGAAAGTCAGTTCACAAATTTGAGCGTTGTTCAACGAGAAGGTCACAAACCCAGAAGAAACATAATATGTGGCTGCTGTCTTTAAGTATTGTCTTGATTATGGTGTGCCATGCCCTGACACCAGCTCAATGCTTTTTCTTCCCCAAATCTCTGTTCCGAAGACTGTCCCCTGCCCCAACTTCACAACATACTGCTCCCTCCAGAGATTCCAGACTGGTTGGCTCCCCATCTGAACAGCAGCAGGTACAAGTACAACAAGGTGGAGGAAGAACATTTAATCGTCCATTTGGAAATGAACCTGCCCTACAACCAAATCCAAATTTCCATGTGCCCAAAGCTTTATGTATTGCTTGCGAAAGATTTCCCTGGATGCCGGTTGCAGGTTCTGGAAAACCAGATCAACCACAAGAACAACCGGGGGGTGACCAATATCCAGCCAAATCTGTCCCCAATGCGAGTATTCAACCTACTAATACGATTGTCATCAGTGCTTTAGGGGAAGCGAAGGGGCCGATTCCGCTACCTCCACAACAAGCAAACAGAAAACCTTTCGCCATTCAGTTTGATTCTGTGCAATCTCAAAATAATGCTGTACCACAATCACCACCACCAAAACAACAGTTTAAGGAACATACTCCAACTGATGCCACTGTTAAAAATAGGGACCCTGCGACACGACCAATCACGTTCCAAATTTATGACCCCCCTCGACAACAGCCCACAGTGTTGCGACCGGTGGCGAATAATCAGCCTCCACCTCAACAACAACAAGGGGGATATCCAAATGAGCCAGCCCCATTCATGCAGCCTCCTCCAGGCTATCAGCTACGACCTGTGCAAATTCCACAACAACATATGTTCCAGTTTCAACCACAAATCTCACATGGACGACCTACTATTCTTCAACCGGTGAGCCAAAGCTACGGCATGATTCCTCCACCTCCACCATTTCCACAACAAAGTGGGTATAGCTTTCCTCCCAGAAATGTTCAGCAACAACAACAACAACAACAACAGCCGTCTTCATCTTCTGGAAATGCAGCACCCGTTCCACCCATTACTATTAGTACCATTGTTGCAGCTCAGCATGGTGGTGGGGGTCGTCCTCAACTTCAGCAACAACAACCACAACAATTTCAACAACAACCACAACAATTTTTCCAAGGTATCCTTCCAGCAAAATTAGTGTATCAAGAGCATTCGGAAATCCATCCACCAAAAATTGCTCCGTACAAAAATCAACCTCAGATTCAATATGGAAAACCATTTCCACTACCCCCACAAAATATCAAGATGCCAATCATTACTCGACCCATGGGACAGTTTATTAATATAAATGAGCAACCCAAGTCCCTCAATCAGGGTGGCTATTTACCTCCACCTCCACAAAACAGACCACCCCCACAAGGATCCTATTTACCACCTCAACAATCCCAATATGGTGGACAACAAAAGCCGGGTGGGAACCAGTACATAATAAATCTTAGACCTCCAGTTCCACAACAACAACAATTTGCAAATCAACAGGGTCAAAGACCTCCTCCTTCTGGGCAAGTATACTTCCCCAACCAACAACAGCAACAGATTCCAAAACAGTACGGAGCCCCACAAGTCCAACCATCAGGACAAAATCAACAGTCAAATAATCAAGGATCAAATGATGCGAAGTATGGGCAACCGCAATCCAGACCTCAAACAGCAGCAGACTCTTCACAATCCAACTCGGCAAACATTGTTCCAATCCCAAATCAAGAACCTCCACTAGATTATCATCAATCAGGAAGTAGTATTCAAAATCAACGAGAAACGCCATCCAACAACTATGTCCAGACTGCACCAAAAGTGCCATTCAACCCACCCAAAGGAGTTGTAAAAAATCCTCACATTCAATCCATTGAGAATGTGAAGCCTCTAATAGAAGCACCAAGCAATAATCCTACAACTGTTGCCCCCTCTGCTCAAGAGAGTGGATGGGAAATTATTCCTGCGGTACAGACTGACATTACACATCTCTTCCAGAATCCTACTACTCCGACGGAGCAAACTAAACAGGTCACCGTTCCAGTCCCACTCCCCGTCCCAATTCCAATCCCGGAGTCACATGCATCAAAGTCTCCTGTTTTTATTGTTCGCAATCAGGGCAATAGACCACCGTCAGCAAATGATCCAAAAATTCATGGAAATATTGTAGTTCACGGAATCACATACCACGAGGAACAAAATAATAAACAGGAACCAATCTCGGCAGGCTCAATCTCAACTCAATCTCAACAGGGTGGATCAACTCCAAACACTCCACAAAATGTAGCTTACAACACTCCACAACAAAATAATGTGCCTTCACCTCAACCGCAGCCGTCTTTCCAGGTTCAACCTCATGTCCAATCTCATGTTCCAGTTCCACAGCCTCAAATGGTTTTGAGACCTCAACCCGGTGGCCAATTTGACCCTCTTCCAGCCTCCATCAGCACTGCGCTCTACCACGCTCAAAGAACTTCTTACCTAACTCATCAATATTGGCAATCCAATGCCAATGGTAATGCAGGTCCGGGAGGTAGGACTGTCTACGTTCACAGTGTCCCTGTAGTGCGCCCACAATATCCACAAGTTCAAGTGAGCAATAATCACTTGGTGGAAGGGGGCGGCGACTCATCTCCTGTAGCATCAGGCTCCAACGTCAACTCTGTGGAAGGTATAACACAGCAGGACAATGGCCTCAGCTCGGTTTCTGACCAAACAACAGTAAATTGTCAAAATCATCAACAGTGGGTGAATGCAAATAATGAACCAACCCCACCCCCATCCCCTTCACATCAGCATCAACAACAACAGCAGCAACAACCATTCGTCATGTACTATCCTCCACCACCAGTCCAGCAATCTCCCATCTTTTGGATCCAATCGCCACAGCAGTCCAACCAAGGGGGAGATGGACTAGTTCGACTAAGACCCCAGCAGCAGATTCCAACTGGAGACGAGTCCAAAGAAGGCCCAGTTTTCTCCAAACCTGTTTATGAGTGGTCCAGGCCCAGAGTTGTGGGTGAGTCTCAAACTCAAAGTGTAAATGAGTACAATCAGCAGAGAGAACAGGCCAAAACGGAAGAGTCCAGGAACCAAGTACAGGATGAGACCACAGGTGGACGAGGACATGGAAGCAGTGAGGAGCAGCAATACGCCATAAATATCCCATTCGGTGAAAAACTTTCCAAGCGTCCTACCGTGACTCCTTTTGACATTATATCTGTCGGTGGAAAGGATGAATCACATGTCCAAAGCTTAGGTATGTTCATAAAGAGTCAATTCACGAAGGAGTGGTAAATTCTTGTTGCTCATGAAATGAAATTTATTCGTACATTTGCAGAGGAAAACGAGAATGTTAGACAGCAACCCAATTCCAATGTGGACTACCAACCCCAAGAGCCTAGTGGATCCTTGGAGCACAATTCGTATGATGGAGGATCCCAAGAAGTCCAAAACAGCGACAATCAGAACAGTTTGAATGAGTTCCAGCCTCCAAACGGAAATGAAAACCAAGCCCCAGAGTTTGAAGATCGTCCTGCTGTCAATCCGAATTACATAATCCGACCAGTGTCTACCACCATTATTCACTCCCCAGAGTCAAGCTCTTATGCATCTCAATCATTTGGCCACCAGACATTCCGACCACAAAAGGTTATTGTTCACGATTTCACAAAAGGAAGCAGCGACTCGTCCATCCCTCAGGCTTTTCTGGAGAGTCAACCAACTCCCACAGAAGAAACTTATGGTGGTCAGCAGAGTCAGAATGTTCACTCATGGCAAACCTTTAATGGGGCAGTTCGACCCAAGTCTCCAAAACTCATCGAGGAATACCAACAGGTTGACGACGAGGATGAAGATAAACAATCTTTGGCTTCTGTTTCAAATACCAAAGTGGTACAGTATCAAAATGTTGCCACCGGCTTAGTGACAACTGCTGAATGCGCTACAGCTCATTCTGAACCAATTTTACTCACCGCTTCCACAGAGACGGCAGAAGGAAAGATTCAAGATGTTTCAGGCAAAAATGGAGAGAAAGTGGAAAACGTTCGATTCCGACAAGGTAAGTTAAGTGGGTCTGAGTCGGGCTTCAAATACTAAATATTTCACCACCATGCACTATACACTTTTGTATTTGTTATTGTGGGTGTATATGGAACATGTGTGTAACTGCGTGAGTGAGTGTAGAGTATAACATTTCAGCAAAACTTTGGTAAAATGTTTGCCCTTATTACTGAATAACTCCTTTCCGCACGAGGGAGTCAACTTTTTATTAAAGTTTACCCATTTATTTCATTTCACATCTTGTCACAAATAGGAATGATTGTCCTTAAGCAAGATAGTCATTGTTTGATCAGTAGCTCTATCAAAAAGGTTGATAAATATTGGATAAGGTATTCAAATAGCTATGACTGATTTTATAGAGGAGAAAGCTGTTTGAATGCTAAATCAAAAAGTAGCTGGTTATTCAATTAAACTTGATCCTTTGAACTCAAGAATAAACAGAATGAACGTGAGATATTCAATTTAAGTCTCGCAGTGAGTGAGATATTAGATTTTTTGTTTCTTTTCCTTAAACATGTCTTATTGCAATTGGGTCAGTGGGAGTGGGAGTTGAGGAAATTCTGTGGATAATGAGGGGATTTGGCAAAGTCTGAGGTTTAAAAACATGGTAGCTTAATAGCCAGCATTTATGTGGAGAAATATAAAAGTCTGCCACAGTGAATGAATTGTACAAAGGGGACAAAGTCCCATCACCCACCATATCTAGCTACATACAGATAGGTTGACATATTCTTCTCTGATGGTTATATTGCTTGAATTTTACAGGGACAAGATTCCCAGCAGGTCGTCCAGCCGTAACCTCATTCAACGCTTGGACTACCACAACCACGACCACAGCAATTCCAGTGGATTATGAACAAGGCTCTCTGGAAAGTGGGGATTCCCACAACCCAGGCTCAGCTTCAATCTCCATCCCTGTTTATCGACCTCCAACTGAAGCTCACCTAGTCCCAAGTCATTCCCGGTTCAACACCAACAAATGGAGTCCTCCCAAAAACGTAATACTTGATGATATCTACACCAGTAGTGAGGTCAAACAACATTCTTTGGAGACTGGAGGAATTGCTCCCATTTCTACCACCACAGATGGAAATGACCTTATTACTTCTTCTGTGGTAACTGAAGATGGGTCCTTTATTACTACCATGTCCACGGAAAAGTCCTCTTCTTTCTCCGTTTCTGAAGAAAGAGGTGGCGCTGGTTCCAGTGTGTCTGAACACGTTGCTGAACCCACGGCAAGAAAAGTACCCAGTGGGAATGATGGTCAGAAATTGGAAATTAGGTTTTCACCCAGTATAGATGTTGAGAGGCCAGTTTACATTGTCACATCCGCACCCGTCTCCACGACCTCCTCGGAATCAACGTTCACTCCATCAGAACCCACTACACTGTCCCCTGGAAATACAAGCACTAAAATTATCAAGACTGTGCGTGTAAGACAGCGTATGCGACCTGGAAGTTTTGGTGTAAAGAATCGTTTTAATGGAACGTCAAGGGTACGCGTGGTGCATCGTCCTGCAATTCCAGAATATGTCAAGCATTTCCCAGAGTTTTCCAATGCAGAAAGCGAAAAGCTTGGAAAACAGGAGGATGAAGAGATCAAAAATGCACTAATTGAATTGAAGAGAACTGATCGAGCTAAACATTGAAATGTCTCATTATCACTAATTGTACATTTGATGCTTTATTTATTCCCCAAAAATAAGCCGTAGCTTTATACAACATTTAAGTTTATTTTATTTAGACTTATTTTATTTTTTACTTTTACCAGTTTGACAATGATAGCGTGCTAAATTAATTACATCTAAAGAATTACTTTTGAAAGTAAAGAATGCAAAACTAACTCAAAGTTTTTGCTTTGAAAGTAGCGAATTTTTAAATTACAATAAGATTATTCAATTATTTTCTCCCGGAAGTATTGAACTGTTCTGATGTGTACCAATGTGGATACGAAATGCAGATAATTGCACAATGTATGTTAGCTAAAGTTTTGAGCAATTGTGAGAAAGCTTTCATTTTGTTAGCCCAGATACACATTTTTATCTTAAGAATTACATTTAATGCTGTTTCCAAACATCTTTATTTAAAACAAGTTTTTGTTCATCATGTTCATTGATTGCCTCATTCTGTAATGACGCTAATCGCAGAATTGCGTCAATAAATAAATTGAGCCAAATCTTCGTATTTTTAAGAATATTGTTGAATTGTATTGTTGTGCTATGTAAATTATTTCCTGGAAGGATCCATTATTATCTGTATTGTAGATGATTTGAGATCATAATTATGTGCTCTGATGCATACACTTTTTGAGAAGTAAAGTTATTAATCTGTGAAAAAAACTGGGTTGTTTGCAAACTTCATTTCGTAACTTGCTTGCCGTGTGAAACTTCATATTTAAGAGAATTTTATCAATCTCCCGCATTTCCTTGATCATTCGATATTTAGGACTTGTTGTACAATCTTATTGACGACACTTTATGGAACATGCTTGCTCTCCGGGTGAGCCTCCTGAGAATTATCGTCAACACAGCGAGTTATAGTTAAGGTAAGGTCTCCGTACTTATTACCATCAGGAATTTCTTCATTAAGCATTATCATTCAACCAGAAATCGAAGATCCGTCCTTCAGCATTTCCATTTTTCAGGGTTATCGTCTTCTAATAAATTCTTGTGAGTGGGCATTGAGAGATGCACATACGTAATGAGATATGCAGTACGATGCTTAATTGTTACTTAAATGATACCGTAGACACAGCAATATAATACACTTTTGTACTAAATTCAGTTAAAATGCTTCTTTGGATAGGGCTAGTTGTAAAACGGGAAGTACTTTGATGGACGACAAATCGGCAAGCACTGCCTGTAACAATCAGTGAACACGAATATCAGAATAAGTTACGTGCAGTAGTATCATTTATCAACTCTACTGTGCAGTGAAACCAAATTGGTATATACATACGTGACCGGAGAAAAATCAAGCTGGAATAATATACAGATAGATAGGCTTCTGCTCTATTTCATGCAGGATGGGCTTTCATTCATTCATTCCCATTTTCTGTTCATTCTGTAAGCTTTTCTCCGGCATGAAGGTGGGCGATAAGATGAACATTTTCATTCTGGCAGAAGGTTGGGTGGGTGATGGATGTTAAAGGTTTCTTTTGATAACTGCGCAGACAGGAATATACTTATTGCAAGTTCAAATGTTCCTTGAGAAATCATTCATTTGTAAAACTCCCGCCTGAAGGCTTCGAAAAATTTAAAAAAATGATTAAAACGGATACAATTTTTAGCATAATTATCGAATTTCAGTGGAGCGCAGAAAATCTTTCGAATCGACGAATAACCTTATGCTGACCTTAATGAGAGCAGTGTTTATGATGATGGTGACCTTAAATTAAAATTGATTTTCTACCTAAACATTCATTTGTGAGAGGAATTGGAGAGATTTTTTTACAGCCCTGGAGTGTCGTGAAATGATGATGATGAGAAACTGACTGGCTGGGCTTCCCGTGTGGCATAAGTTGAATATCTCTCTCCTCTTCTCACACGAGTAAGCTGGAGAATGTATTAGGAAAGTCATCTCCATTTCCTCTTACCCAAGCACAGGAATGGGAGACTTTCTCTGGCTGACATGAAAATTTATCTGATGAACTGCTGTCCAAGTACAGATGCATGTCACTCGCCAAACACCCGTTAGTCACTTGAATTCACTGCATCCATCACCTAAAACGCGGTGGAGTAGGAAATACATCTATTTTGTGGTGGTGTTGGCTCATCGTCCCATTTCCTTTACGAGCTCCTCACTACTCTCCATATCTCCGTCACATGTCTTCAAAAGAAAATCAATGAGAACTTCTTTCTTTCTTTCTTTCTTCGTTTCAAATCCCCAAAAGAAACCAACTTTTTCCCCATTCAATTCTAAGCAGATAATGTTACACAATAATATCATATCGGATATACAGGTCAGGTCTGCCGCTTCAACTCAACTTTTATAAGTTTTGTTAAATTAAGTGTAATTCAGACATCGTGGAGCGTATCCTGAAATCTAGGATAAAAAATTGACTCGACTTTATTTTTCTCCAAGTATTCGCAAAAGAAAAAAGAATACGAGTTCCTTGCACTTTCCAGTAAATATATGTTTGCACGTAACATTACCAAAAAAAAGTTTGTAATGTGGGAGGTTTATGAGGGATGCGTGTTGACTGACAGTTATAGAATTCCGACCCACATACTGAAACTTATTGCTACCAAAACAGAACATGACCCGATAAACTATATTTCAATTTGCGTTCACCTCCATCCAGGATTCAGTCAACCCGAATCCACACACATACAAGACGGCTACAGTTTGTCCTACTCAGCCCATCCAGATTGAGTGTATAAATATTTGTATGAATAGTATGTAGTATATTATCATAATGTGCCATGTGATGCAACCTTTCAACATTACTTCCATTTGCATAAGAAAGTCGCTCGCAACTATAGATATTGTAATAGATATACTTATGTAATATGCAATATAGAAAGCCATCACAGATGGATCAGACAACCTCAGACCACGAGAAACACGGAGCTGGAGAATTTTTGGTGAAGAAGTCAATTTCCACCACGTAGAGCAAATCATAATTGGATTTTTGCCAAATCAAAATACTCTTTTTTTGGAAACTATGCATTTTTAGAATATTAATAACGAATAATCACACCTGGTTAAGTACCTTACAGTGTGAAAACGTAACTATAGGCAAACCTTGAATTTTCAAGGTAGTTAGTAAATTAGCACGTTGTTCTATTTCTGAGTTTCTCATATATATATATCTTAATAAGCCTTTTGCCCTTGTTCCGTGATGCAAGCCAGCCAATATACTTATTCATGCATAAAATGCAACACCCGGATGACTACAAGCTAGCCACCGACTTTACAACTGTGTGAAGGTGGGTAATTGCAAGGTTTCATTAACTAATGGTTAATTTTCACCTCAGGAGAGATCAGATTATTCCACGAGCATTATTCAGGTGTTATACATACACGGCAGAATGAGAACCTCCTCTTACAAAAGGGTGGCGTCTGCTCTAATTCCAGTTCCACCAGGCACAATTTTAGTTTAGCTTTAATTCATCCTCAATAGAATCACTCACTATGCATGTGGTGAACTGTGCAAACATATTTCACTCGAGTGAACCAAAAAGTTGTGATAAGGAACCCGGACAGCAAGGCAAACCAACTGGCGACATTTGATACAGTTTAGTTAGTGCAAGTGGACGGTCTAGCATTGAACTTTCCTACGACCATCACCTCATGAATAAGAAGAGAAATAGGCAATGGAGGCATTCACAAATAACCGAGGCACGCACTGCGGTTCAACAATCTCAGCAGTCCCCTTGATTTGAAAGGCTTAAGTGTTTCAGAGTTTAGCGGTAGCAGATAAAATTAATGGTTTGCGGCTCAAAAACATTTGAGCTCTCAAGTCTTTAAGAAAATGTGCATCTTGTTCCCACCACACACCGGAGAACAAAGTATGTTTGAGCAAGTGAGAATCGTGTTGGCTAAAGAAATGTGGTAGGGAGGGAGGAGGAGAAAGTATTTGAGAGAGAGAGAGAGTTAGCAAATGGAATAAATCATTTAGGCGTGTGTGAGTAAAATGCAAAATGAAATCAATTGAATGGATTTATTACTGGTGAAGGAGGCGTGTGGGAAGCCTATTACATTGCAACCAACTATGTAACTTACATCAACGATCTGAGGCTGTTGAGCTTTCATTAGATTTTCTTTTCTAATGCTCAGCACTCCTACCGCAAACAGGGCAAAGATATGGACAGAGTCGTAAGCCAGAAGAAGGTCCCAAAGTTGAAGTACCTGTTCAGCTGGGAGGTAGCCGCTGAACCCTTTCATCAGCCATTTGAAAACCACCCGCAAACTGGAAAAAGACAATTAAAAAATAATGATATTTTAAACATTGTATTGAGTTGGAATGTCGAAGTATATAATACAATTGAGCTCTTTCATCTCATCAAAGCGATGCCCAGAGTCGTAAATTACCAAGTTGTCTATCTAAGTAAAGTATTATTTCTGAGTTACGAAAGCATTATATAAGTAAGCAGAAGCATCAAATAAATAAATCGAACGCGGATTTGAAATTGTAAAATTCTACAATAAAGTTTAAAGGACAACTTCTACAACAATGCAATTAGGAAGGTACATATATATATATAAGATATATACATGTAATATTCCATTTGTTGTTACGTCTCGCAATTGCCTTGCCTTTGTTGGTGGATAGGACTAACCTAATTTAAGATTTTATTCATTCGACCCGCATCTCGAAATCTGAACTGACTACTTTTACGTCTTTCTACGGAGCCCATAAGCAGACCAAGATTTGAATAGATAATGGCATTGGATTTTGGGTCAAGCGAAGCTGAAATATCCGCAATCATTGCCGGAATATAGATGGGTAGATAAGCGTAGAAATAAATTATTGCATGGCCAAAAACAGCGCGCCCTTCTTACATAAAGTAAAGTTGGCAGGCATGAGCATTCAAAGTATTCATGGAGTTAGATTTTAATAGCGGAGAGAGTTGACTTCAACCAACATTCACTTTTATTGTCCGATATTTATGAGCTGCTTTTTGAGTGGTCAGATCAGAATATCTATGAGAATTTTATCATATTTTTGTTACAAAATTAATGTTTTATGTTTAATGTTTTATAAGTTTGTTATATAAGTTTAATGTTTTATATTTTTTATGAGTTGAAATGCGAAACTTTGGAATCCTAGTAATTTCTTGTAATACACGTTGTATATTACATACGGGACTGCATTATTGCATAGAAATGAAATGCCGTAGATTGACACAACCTTCTCATTCTCGTGAACAGACTTTTTAATATAAGAGGATAATGGATGATTGGCAATCAATTTTTGCCCAATTTTGAATTCTGCATGAAATCAATCTAATCCAGACTCAGTAGACAGACATACATGCTATTGAATGTTTGCTCTACCTTTCATTCATTCCACTATCTTGCATACCATGTCATATGAGTCTTGCCACTTGAGACAAATTAAATTGGTCTGCTGGTCATATAGTATGCGAACGAAGGGTTGGACGTCATCCAATTCTCTACGTGAATCACTCATCATTCAAAAATTCTTTGATGAAGAACATACGCATTATATAACGTTGTCTGTCAAGAAATACCTGTACAAATTGGGTTTGTTGAGATGGAAAATGGAGAAAATCTTTCTGATGGTGACATGATCTCATTGTTCGTCTCTTCTTTCTCTACTCATCCTCTTTCGTCTCCGTCCAATTTCTCAAAGCCATGTGGATCCACGAGTTAGTCGAGTGTGAAGTAGTTTAGCAAGGCTTTCTACTACCAGTGACTTTCTCCCATGGGACAAAAAGAGAAAAACTTTCCACCCTATCCCAACTCATCACATCATCCTATCATCACTTCAATTTTATTTATCCTTCTTTGCTTTGCACTTTTTCTGACATGAATGTTACCCAATCGTATGCAATTCTATTGACATCTTCTTCAAACTTCAAAAAAATCAATTGGATTGTTTTAATATTTAGAAGTAATTTAAGCCTAAATAAACCTCACATACTCACCTTATATAATTCTTGTATAATAATAGAAATACATACAACATAATGGCATAACTTAGGGTACTAGTTGATCTAACAAATATGCTTTTCTTTCATTAGTAACATTTCAACCACAATTAGGAAAATTTAGCCACACAGTGTATAAATATTTCTTTCTTTCTGGTTTCAACTGTTGAACTGTATGCTTCATCATTTTCTATTTATAAGATTACCATATAAACAGGTATTCAAATATAGACATTGTGGCAGATAGCTTGTATGTATTATGCAATTGTCTGCCACGCCAGAGGCTAGCTCGATTCTCTATTTCCATTACGTCAATAATAGCTCTACATAATAAATGTGCATGCTTGTTTTACCCTACTTTAATCTGTATACGCTCTATACATACACATTATCTTCCAATCCTTTCTTGCTTTAATGTCATGGGCGTGCCCTAGGACAAAGTCAGCCATTATCATAAATTGTTCTAATACATAAATTAAATTAAATCTGAGTCGGCTCATAAAAGTAACAAAAATAACAAATTAATGTTAGTTCAAATGAGTGCGTTTATGTGAAGGAGGATTTCTTTTTTCACTGCTGCACCCTGCCATGTTTTTATCATGGGGAAAGTGTAGCAGAAATCTTCCTTGGTTCACCAACAGAGCCATTCTACTCATCCCACCCATTGTCATCAGCACATTAATATTTTTTTTTACTAAAAGTGGAGCAGAAATTTTGCAAGCATTTAAAAATATGGAGAGGTATACAAATTCTTGGCGACTAACAATAAGTCTCGGCAATTGGACAATGTCGTCTTAACAACGTTGATATATACCTATATATATATGGTTTGTATATATCTGTATCATGTATAATCGTCAATATAACAAAAACCTTGTCACATCGATGGATGGATGAGCAATTATTGTTAGCATTCATTTAAAATTGAAGCGAAGAGTATGAACGTCCCTTTCCTATTTCAAAATGCCTCGAATCCAAGGACTCAGTTATTAGATGATGCAGCTCAGTACGATGGGAAATCGAGTTAGCACTTTCTCTTCTATTACATTAGACAGAAGCAGCAAGTCTTAGCTTCCCAAAAATGAAAGTCAGGCAAATAAAAACCTTTCAAAGTAACTATTCCTGCATTCTTTCCAACTCAGGGTGAAAGTAATAGGAGAGTGGACATTAGAATTAAAATTGCCTTCTTTTCTCCACGTAGCCAATGATGTGCAACTAACGATGACGACTTTGCCTCATTTTATACCCAATATATTCTTAGAGCGTTCCCTTTCTGATATTCGTTCTAAATCTAATTCCACTATAGATTTTATACCATTTGCCAAATCAGCACAGATTTTACGGCCACAATTCGAACTTATTGTGATGAGGGAGCGAAAATCTTGATATTGATAAAATTCGTGATCGCTTTACATTTCGTGAAGTTTCAGCTCAAAAAACAACATAGAAGGTGGTTAACTTTACAAAAGACAGAACAACATTGAATGAATTTGAATTTATTGTTATGCTTTCGCACTTACGGAAGTACACGCAAGGAACGTAGATGAAACCAGAGCTGCGTTTCATGTCGATGAAGGAGCTTCTCAAACAAGATACACAGTCCCACAATTCCATTTTCATGCGAAGAAATTTCATGGAGTCGAAAAAAGTATCGTGTGTAAAGGGCACGGAAGGTGAAATACAAGGGTTCCGGTTCATCATATAGGTAACACAGAGGAGCCACTATATAAAAAGACAAATCAAAGAAAGTTGTACTGCACAAAAATATATATAAAAATAGGTGAGTAAAGTGGTTTCATCATTACGGAGAAAAACCAACCACGTATTTCTGCAGAAATTCACTGCTCATTACACCTGCACAAATGTTCTTTTGCACTTTCAAAACTAACAACAATAAGTGAAAGGTTCACATCTTTGGTTGAGTAAATTGACTTTCACTCCAAATTTGTTTGGAGGCAAAAACTGCCGTACTGAAAAGGTGAGAGTGAGAGATGCTGGATTTTTCTTAAACAGATTTCTTTTGTGTTTGCCTCCCTATTGATTCGTCTAAATTGCACTGATATGGCGTTTACCTTCACCATACGTGGGACGTGTCCTTTTACAAGTACTATTCATTAAATGCACTTAATATTTTCTGTGGCTACACACAATATAAAAAGAAAAGCAAATTATATTTATTGTTGCTGCTGCTTTCTTAACTCACTCACCATACATAGAGAAACCATGAAAAGGGACGATTCCATTAGGTGGATAAATCACTGCAGCGTCTTGACTCTTGCCCACACAAGTCGCAGTCAACGGCTTTTTGTTACTTCGCTCAAAGATATCCAAAAGACTCACGTCTCTATTGAAGCAAAGTAAAACTTGGTACAAAGAATCTTCAAATACAAAATATTGGTCGTCATTTGCTGCCGTCAATTGGACATCCTACAAATGAAAGAAAGAGTTATTTCACGATAAAAAGCAATTTAAAATGTTGATTAAAGTCACACACGTAATTTTTTTTCTTGGCAGCAATACATACATAAGTTTAATAGTTCATTGCTTTGGTATTATATAATAATGACTTATGTAAATTCAAATGTAATTATCAGTAACATTGTCAACTTCAATTTGACAATGACGGAGTAAACCGCTTAGGTTAGTACTTATAATTCCCAGATTTCCTTGCCCCCGCATAGCTCACTCAATGAATACTAAAGAATACTTGAAAGCTTTTGCCACGTTTTTATATAAATGAATGTATGTATTATGTAAACTATAAATTGAAGCTCGAATTCTCCGGAGAATCTCATTCAATGTGTTCGTCGATTTGAAATAAAGTATTGGGAATTATATAGTATGTCTGAAACTTAAACATAATCTCGTGCTTTCTCAACAGGGTTATATGTACATATCTATATTTGTCTACCATCCAGATTCAAATTAATTTCGAAATTTGGGCAGCATGCGTTGTAGTAAACCGTATCCCTTACTGCGTCCATTAATGTTTTCTATGAAATTTTGCTCTACGGAATATCGTAATCTCATAATCTCATCCCACACGCCAGCAGCAGTATTGGATTAAGAATGTACAATGTAATGAAATTCTAAAATGCGTTACTTGATGCCACGGAACAAACTGGATTTTGAGTGGTGTAGAACCTTTTTGGTCTTTTAAACAAGCCATTTGAGAACTTTGATCATTTTTCACTAGAGAAAATCAAAGCCACTGGAAAACAATGAATATGAGTAGTTCACCTTTAGAGTAAGTCGATCGATAAGAAGGTCCGATTTGATGACGGCTTGTCTCAGTTCATGGTAGTACTCCAAATGCTGCAGAATTGTCATGTTTAGGATATGCGTGATACGGAACAAGCAACGCTGGTTAAAATAAATTTGACTCCCTTTACCTCTTTGGCAATATGAGACCCCAAAATATGCTGATATATTGTGCCCCGAAGGGCGGTGGGACATCCTTTCTTTAAGAACTCTTGAGCAACGGGAGCCAATCCTTTGGAATTTACTATAATCAAAATAACTGTATTATACAATAACCAATATAACCTCACATTTTGAAAATTATAAAATACAAAATTATTAGCGAAAACTAATGCGCAGCCAACCACAAAAAAAACTATGGATACTGTGTATCGTGTAATTATCTGAAAAACTTTATTCGTCCAATTTCTTTCCATAATCGGATTACAGTTGTAAATCCTGCTTCATAAGTAAACTAAAAATCTTGTATAACATACCAAAAACTTGGTAAAGTTCTTTAACACAAAACTAGACTTTGCAAACAATTCACGCTAGCTTATCTGCAGAACAATGTCTTTAATTAAAATTTTCAAACAGTTTGGAAATTCTTTGAACTGACGATTATTCGTGTAAGGGTTCAACATACACGTCCTACATCATTAAGGGGGCAGAAGTTTCTCATTTGTTTGTATTTTATGGTTGTGATTTTATTCTGTTTATGATGATTAAGGCCATGAAAATAAACCTTTTAGTGTACTTTATCCCAATACTCAAAGTCCATTGTGATCAAGAATAGCAGTAAAATCTCAAAGAGATCATTAAAAGAAGTTGAAATGACAGAAACAATCATCACTCCTTTACCCTCTATCATGAAAGCCTATGTATGATGTATGAAATGGGAATAAAGATGTTGAAAGCAAATGAAATGAAATGTTCGAAATGATCTCATTTGTCATGAAATCGGATGGAAAGATGCCGTAAAATGGAAAAGGAGGTATTTTGAGATCTTAAATGTATGGTAGTAGCAATAGCACTTGTAAAAGAAGTGTAAAGAGATTGCAAGAATGACTTTGAGACTGTGGTATCGAACTAACTTGATATTCTAGTATAATGGAGCATAAAGTCTCGGATTGCGTATTTGGGAAACATTCGTATGGCAAATTTAATGTAAGCAGATATATGATTGTTTACGACGAAGTGATGTTGAATTTTAGGAATATGCCAAATCGGATTTGGGTATACTAGTATAAATGATGTAATATCTGAAATAATAGCAGTAGACCCGACCTGATTTAATCGCACTAAAGAAACTGTGTGAACTTTTAAAGAATAGCCGAAGATGAAAGGAACCAACCAAACTATTCTGAACCTCTTTGAGTTAGGATTTGAAACGGCTCAAGCAAAAATATAATCCATCCTTGCACAAAATAACAAGCTTCCACTTTTTTATACGAACCTTACCGATTTCTCCTAGTTTTGTGCGTTGAATGTGAATGAGCTTGGGACCGGAAGTGCCATAGCTTTCTCCTTCAGACTCCAACTGTCTCATCAGACCGTAGTGAGTTTCTCCAGTGGTCAAATCTCCAAACAGACATTTCTAAAATTTATATATCAAATTAGAAGAGCACACATTTCTCATAAACAAGAAGAGTTGCCTGGAGGAAATGTGTCGTCCTATGGACTCACATTGCTTTTACAGTTAACCATTCCTTGAGGCATAGAAGAATTTTAAGGACAGGGCTCCTCAGCAGTTCGTGCAGACTGATTTCAAGCTAATAATGCATCGGAAACTATGGTATATCATGGGAGTCCCATGATGGGACTTTTATTCCAGCCCCTTCAAAGTTGTTGGCTGAATATAAGCCTTCATGAAATGTGAGGATAAAGTCTCTTTTACACAACTTTTACTAAAATATCTTTACTAATAGTATTTGCTAATATGTCACATGTGTAAATAAGCGAGGCAGAAAAGTTATAGGTTGAAGTACATGAGTTCATTCTCTGCCCAATACTCTCGGATTTTTTATGCATTTCATGATTTATACCCAATTTCTGAGACAACCAGTCCAAATTCTCAATGTAAACTAATTTGTCATTACATATATGTAAAAGTTTCTGTTTCCCCCATTCATTAATTAAAGAAAGTTTGAAAGAGAAGGACTCTTCTCAGAAGAGTGATTGACAAATTTGACGATGCGATAATGTTTTCAACAAAAGAACATCGAATAAGCACTGACAAATACAAGTAAATGAATGAATGACTGTGAAAAGTGTCATAACCACACAAACCAACCAACCAACTCTCGAAGTGACTTGACTTTGATGGGTACGGATGCCAATGAACTCCACAGTTTTTCAGACCTAGGGCATAATAACCACAATTTTAGAAGAGCATCATCTCAATTGGAGAAAGTAACAGCTTTTTACCCATTCAGATTGTAGTTGGGGCTGGAGATATGGAGAATGCAATCCAGGAAGTCTTTTGGTGAATACACTGGCTTGAATCTGCTCAAGTCTGAGGAGAATCAGTCAACGATAACGATTTTGAAGACATCAATTTAGAGAACATGGGTCATGATTGACTTTCTTTTTTTACCAATGTCCCATTGACTAAACTCGCTCCAGTTTTCTTCAACACTTTCTTGTTCCGAATTGAGTCTCCCTCGAGCCAATGGGGCTCCAATGTTTGTAGCCATTGAAATAATTGATTTCCAAATTCGAGCTTCCCATGATTCCTGTTTCAAAAAGATATCAGTGAACACACTCCATTTTTTATCAGGGTCACTGGAGTTCAAACAAGGTAATGACCATGTGCAATTAATGCGAGTCTGTTTCAGTGGTGGTGGTGGCGAGAATGAGGGGAAGAAGATAAGTAAATGCATCATGATTCTATACAATTGTTTATTAATGTGATGAGATGGAGAATAATTAAATGATGTGGTAGTGGTACCGCTTTGTTGGTTCAATTAAGTTTCAGCACCATGCAATCTAGTAATTTGTGAGGGATGAAACAAACGTGTCTCCGTGTCGTGTTCTTTGATAAGTGAGGCGGAAGACCGAATAAGTGATTCATGTCTCTGCTTGTTTGTCTGTAAATTGTGAAATCTTACTGTGGTGGTGGTGGTGGGTGGGTGAAGATGTAAAGAGAATTTGTAATCTGATTTTCAGTCGGAGGCGTACACTGTACAGTAAACTACTACATGGTAATGCAATTAATTATTTAGAATTTCGGAACGGACTTGGCTTCCCAAGTTGGTTGCCCTTAAATCCAAGCAGAGTTACTTAGCAAGAGCAGTTATGAAGATAAAGAGAAAGCAAGTGGGCTGGCAAGTGGCAAAACAGATATACGAATTATAGTTGTTGAAATGCGTTGAGAACCAAACCAAATATTCATTGAGTAGTGCTCTAAAAATTGACGGGTATTGTGAGCATGTAGATAGATACTTTAAGCTTTAACATTATTAGGTTTTGATTATATGACACACATGTGCAAGATATGTAATGCAAAAGAGCAAATGTGATAATATATCTGATGATATTAATAAGAATCTTGAGTGGTTGAACTGTAAGAATCAATTATATTATGAAACTTGTATTATCGCTTATAAAATTAACATGGGTACATGGGCGTTCCTTTTTAAATTAAATATTTGACCACAGTGAATGTATAAATGTATGTACAAGAGGAAACTCATATAATACCGAACAACAACTTCATAAAAACTTATGGTATCAAGTCTATTCAATATAATATATCTAAATCGTGGTTGAATCTGCCCGTAACCCTTACTTCTGCTGCCTCACTACAAATATTTAAGAAACTTCTATTTAAATACATTTTATCTGATCAAATATTAACGGATGGTAATAATATTTATGAAGATGATCTTGACTTATTTTTATTTGACTAAGTATTCTAATATTCTTGTATAATCGATGTATGTATTGTTTCTGTGGCGTAACTTACCTCTTTTGAGGGTGTCACTTGTATGAAATAAATAAATAAAAAATATGACATAAGTAGAGATTATGTAAAAGAGTAATAATCAACTATGATGAAAATTCTTCTCTTCCAGTTGAGTTTAGAAAGATTTTGGAGAATAGTAGAAAAAATTGTTTGCATCACAAGTTTAGAAGACTACAACAAAGTCTAAGACAACCTAGTAGTGTAATACCATTATTCAGTTGGCAATTATTTTCTTTAAATCAGCAGAAAATCTAGCTTTGACAAAGTTATCCTTTGTAGGATTCCGAGGTGAATTTATGCAAAACATTTATGCAAAACATTTCCCAAAACTCCAGAAATAACCAACCTGTCCTCGTAAGCCGAGTTACATGTCACCCAATATTTTAACAACAATCTTTTGTGCATGGCTGTAAGTAAAGGTTTGGCAGTGTTGTAATTTAAGTGGGCACCCACCTGGAATTTTTTCATGTAATCCAAAGGTTCAGAAGTGCATGATTTGAAGCCGAAGCACCGTTCTTTAAGCCAATAGTAGACCATGTTTCGTAATTTCACATCCAAGCTTTCTCCTTTGATTTTGTGAAGGAGAGAATGTTCAAAGTCCAACAGTCGGACTTCATCTGAGGTTGCTGCTTTCTGAAGGATACAAATAAACCATTGTTAGTTCATAAGTCTTCTGAATACTCCATTTTTGTATCGTGAAGACACACACGACCAACCTAAACTTATTTGTCGTAATATAGGTTAGGGCATTAATCCCTCATACCCAGCAGGTATAGTATATGATAGGTCAGGGTCTTTTATAAATGCTAATTCACATTCCAAATTATTTTGTTGTAATTTCTATTTATTGGAATATTTTATCATTGTTCATACGATACACACGCAGTCTCAGCAACTTGTTTCCCACTTCTTAAGAGATAAAGATTGAGATAACAAGGCTCAAATAATTTATTATGCATTGGGAAGTTTTCAAATATTCATGACGATAGTGAAAGTGTTTTCTACACAAACGACTACTTTGCACAAACCTTCAAACATTACGAATATCTCAACTTTTATATTCTATGTAATATAATTCTTCAGAGAAACTAAAATTCACGAATTGTGAATGCCAGAAACTTTTGTGGACTTTCTTCATTCCGCAAATTCGACACCGGTTGAATCATTCATGTCTTTGGAATGGTAGGTGGTGTATGGTGTCCTGTCACTCTTTGGAGTAAATTGATCTCTGTCCCTTTGTCCCCTTCTTAGTTTAGTTTACGGCTCTCATAAAAAGTTGCCTGGTTTTTTGCCTTTTTAACATTTCCGAGTGAATTAAACTTTATTTGCGGGGTTTCTTCGCCTCTAATTTTACAGAATAGAGGTTTTGTTGAAAAACTTTAACACTCTACTCACAAACTTTCAAATGTGTGCGTGGGAGAAGAAGTATTGTGACTTGGGAGGCGTTGTGTAACGTTTAAACATCAAGAAAGAAGGTTTGTTATTGGATAGGTCCAAGTATTCTTATTTACAACATGTATGTATTTTGTACTCGTAATAGAATGACATGGCCAAATTTGGAAATTCACTGTCAGGAATCACAGATATTCCAAGAATGCAATTTTGAAAAGAAAATAATTTCATTTCTAAAAAGATGATAAGCTGGACTTGTTCTTTGGTGGATGGATGCAATCGATTTTTTAATTTAGCAGTTTATTCAAAAGGAAAACCGATATCTCTAACATTAAATTCTCACAAAATTAAATATATTGAATTTGTAATAATCTTACAAATATTTGGTATAGTAAAGATAGAAATTTGGCTTTTAATTGGTATCAAAACTCCAAACAAGTATATCGAAGACACAAAAACAAGTCTAATTTGAAGTTCATTTAACACACAAGTCCATCATCTAAGCCAAGTAAATCTAAAAATACGCCAGGAATTGTAACTTTTTTTATTTCAATTAACTCCGCATTATACTTTCACCTGAGAAACCACCAAAGTTCAAAGAAACTTTGATATCCCCTCATCCCACCCAATCCACCCACCACCCCAGATGCTTGTAAGAGTTCTTTTGGAATGGAAAACTGATTAATCCAAGAATAAGTTCAGCAGTAAAACAACAAGGATGAATGAAACATTTCCACATACACACGTATATTTGAGTTGGATGGAATTGAAGAACTGAGAAAACAAGCCTCTCTCTCTCTCTGCTTTTTCTTTTTCTTTCTTCACCACAATCACAGGAAAACAAGTGACACATGACATACCATCATCTCTCTTCCAGCAGTTCTCATTTCTCAGTTATTTCTTGTTTTCTGTAAAAACTGAATTCTTTTCCACTTAATTTGGTGACAAAAACAGGACTGAACAAAATGTTAAAAACAGAAATGGGAAAAGAGACAAAGGAAGATGTTATACTTATATTTCAATTATCGCAATACGTAAACCTTAACCTTGCACGATCTGTTTTACATTTGGAACTTAGTGGTTAAAGCAGATAAGTTTGTGAAAAACAATTTTCTCTATGCCAAGTTGTCTACTTTGATTTTTTTTACGAATATTGATAATAATGGACATGTACTGATAATACATACTCGAAATTAGATTTAATGAGAAAATTAAAGGAATCGCTCGGTAAAAATTCTATTATTATGAATTTAAATCAGCAATTTATTTTTTCGCCTAATTTGATTCTGCAGAATCTTCGAGTTGCATTCAATTGAAAATTTAATCTGAACCATAAGTGACATAAGGGCGACACTCAATTCAACTTGTACCGTACCTGCCTGAAGGAGCAAAGGAAGAAATGTCAACTTTTTACATAAATTGATTTCAGAGGCACAGATAACTCTGCTTTTCACCTAATTATGTTATGCGGGCTCAATTTATATATAAATTGTATCTCAATTTAAATACGTTGCCAGAACTTGAATTCCCAGAAAACTAACCTGTGAGTAAAATGAACTAATGGTGAAACCGCTTTATAGAAATCTAGCTTGTCAACTCATGTGGCAAATTCTTGGGAATCGATACGTTATGTCTAGGTCGTGTCACATCTCAATTCAACACGAGTCTAGCAGGTCACCACCAAGGCTGAGTGTATTAGGTGGTTTTATTAAGGTGGAGAGTTGTCGTAAGTAATAGCATTAGAGTTTTGAAGTGGGACTGGTCAGTTTTTAACAAAATTGCAAACTTTTTTTTCCCTCTTCACCACAAGGTTCTTGGCTACAATCGTGTAAGAGTAGATTTTCAGATTGACCTCTTCGTCGCATATGGATTAGGTCACAAGGTCAGAAAAAATGACCAAAAACTAGCATTCTGGGGTACAAATTTGAACCCGGTATTGGCATTGGAAAATTATAATTTCTTTTTGATTGAATTCAACACTGCTTATTGGGCCGTCCGGGACAACGGTCGAAAAGTCCTGCATTATGCACCGTCGGGATGGGCGTGGTCCGAGGCCTGCACAATATGCAATTTTTAAATTTAAGCGCATTCGTTATACCGCAATCAGACCATGATATGTTGGGCATAGTTTTTATTAGAAAAGCATGAACTTGAAGGCAGTGTAGTCAAATTCTTAAAGCGCCCCGCTCGGCGCAAAGGCAACCATAACCTACGGCACATAATTTTTATCAGGGGGACGATACCAGAACGATGACGTACTCAGATTTTAAATTGCCACACCCACCGGCACCAAACCACACCCACTGCGCCAGTGGGTGTGGAAATTAAAAATTTGAGTATGCTAACTTTTAGGCCTCGTCCATCCGATAAAAATTATATGTAACATGTCATGGTTCCCTTTGCGCATAGTGGGCGCACATAACCACACCCCCATTGGGTGTGGTTTTTAAAAGTCCGACTTCATTAACTTAAAGGTTATCCTTCGCTGATAAAAAATATGTGTCGTATATCATATTGTGGTTGAGATATAACGAAGGCGCCCGTTTTTAAAAACTATACATTAAGACAATCCCTGACCACACCGACGGCGCAAAATGCATAACGTTCCGGCGATAGTCAAAGACGGCCCAAGCAGCGTTGAATTCAATCAAAAAGAAATTATAATTTTCCAATGTCAATACGGGGTTCAAATTTGTACTCCAGAATGCTATGTTTTTGGTCATTTTTTCTGACCTTGTGGCCTAAACCATATGCCACGAAACGGTCAATCTAAAAATCTACTCTTACACAATTGTGGCCAAGAACTTTTTGGTGAAGAGGAAAAAAGTTTGAAATGTTGTTAAAAACTGACGGACTACAACTTCACAACTCTAATGCTATTACTTACGACAACTCTCCACCTTAATTTGGGGTTTTGAATTGGAATAGATATTTGGGGTCACTGATTCAGGCGGAGTGGCTAAATTAAATATCTATTTATAGGTATAAAATTAGATTTTAAACCACTTATGTACATACAAACCATATATTAGTATTCAAAAGAGGATCAGTTGATTGATACGAGAATAATTCAATGTTACAAAAAGCTTTTGAGAAGTTGGTTAACCTTTAGATCATTTGCAAATGATTTGTACTGGAGCATGATGGGAATCTCCAGTGACACTCTGGCTGAAAGAACCCGCATATTAATTTCACCACCTTCCATCCTTGTTGCCCGTTATTTGAATAACACACTGTTAAAATATTAACACTTCCTTTGCAAATATTTTGAATAATTTATATCGCTTAAATCAACACTAAAGTTTCATTAACACAAGAACTGTCACATATCTACCAACTCGGTTCAGAAAATATTATTCCATTCCTTTTAAAACTTACTGGTTTTAAGTTAATATACAGATAGTGCGACTTACTCCCACCTCGCTTGTTTTCACTACAAAGTTTGAATGCATGTCTTCAAATGATACAGATTGTGATTTTGAAGGTATCGATCAAACTTGGTTCTCCATTTTTGCTCCCTTTCCCACGCTCTCCCTAAACTTTGTATCCGCATCGCCACCCTTATCAAATATCCTCTGAACTTTTCACTGTTCCATAATTCAACAAATAATTTCCAGTTTGCATAGTATCATATCACACATGAATATCTGCCAAATCCATTATTTAATGAAATAATTGAGTTCAGCATTAGTCGGATACTTTTTTTTAGCAATTGCATCAAAAACTATTCTAATTATATCAATAATTACCAACCAAAAAATTATACTTTTTCCAATTTTTATCGCAAATATCATGAAATACGTCTAAAATTTCCAGACTCATCAAGGTCTCTTCGTCTCTGCGAATGAGTGACTATGACAGTGAGGTCGAATCATGTCCCACCACAATTTAGCCTCGTACAAGCAATTTTCCCCGAGGAATTCTGAGTATTACTTAATGATGGTCGTCTTAACTCTGGAGTGGATCTTGGTTTTTTATGGGTTTAAGGAATTGCAATTTGATTTATGGTCTTAATAACGCCCCCGCCTCGCTGGAAGGACTTTATGGTTTATTTGAAAATCAACTACAGTTTTTTCCCAGCGTATGATTCTACTGCGTATTCTCTTTCCGTTAAGCATGCGCTCATTTAAGAATACGAGGTTCACTTCATGCAGTTGTCTAATATTTCACTTAACAAAGTCAGATTTATGATACATTGCGAAATTGGCTTGTCCTAATTAATTTACACGAACTTGACCGTAATATGTATGCATACAAAACAAACTCCAGAGAACTGTTTAATTCATTTACGTATGACAAGCTTTGAATTTAGTTGCATTCTCCTACATTTTTGAAATTCATTTGCAAAACAATACAAAATTCGTGCTATTTTATTCTTCTGTTTTGCAAAAATTACAATTTTGCATAGACAATTTAATTCTTACAAACTATTTATTGTATTCTAATTTATTTGAAAATGTACGCGTTGGTCTGCAATTAAATGAAATTGTTGTATTTGAAACTTATATTCATTATAATTATGTAATATTTGGTTGCCATATGTTAAATAAAGGATTCTAAGCTAACAGTTCAGAAATGTTAAGTATTTAGTATTAAACTTTTTATTATCTTATTATCTGGCTTGCGAAAATTTGTGTCACAATTCCGAGAAACTTGGCAATTTATGACTTGTGTTAATATAATAACTGACACCTGTTGTGGAATTTACTTTCACTTATATTTTGTGTTGGTAAAATGTGTAGAGTTGCTTCATGATGATAATTTTGAATAATAATTCAATTCTTCTATCCAATGTGTGTTATGAAAGGAGGGGACTATGACTATAGTTAATTACAGACTAGACAACAATTGATTATCATTACATAAACACTCTTACACAGACTACTACATCGTGACTCTTTAAGCTTGTCAAAACCACCTCAATTTTGCAAGATCCTAATATAAATAGCTTGTGTCAAAGCAAATTATGGTAAATTTTAATTAAGCAAGCATCCAAGATGTACAGGTCTTGGTAGATTCAAGTGGGGATGATGAAGGAATTTCTGTCTTTTGAAGATTCATGGCTTTGTATTTTCCTTTCTCGTTTTATGTCGAACCTATGTATTTGAAAATCTCTAAAATTCTAATTTTCCAATCCCCACTAAATTTAGAAAGCATGCATTCCCACTAAGGTTTTATGTAGTACAATTACCACAAGCAATCAAGGAACTCGCAGCAGCAAGAGCGGCGTGAAAGCCAAGCTGCTACGAACAGACCACTCATACCAATTAGTAGGCTAAATAGTAAAGTGAAGTATGGAAAATTAAATTGCATGGTGCAAATGTGTGTAGTAGAGGAACATTAGGATGCAGCAGAAGTTTGACCATCTATCCACCCCGAGAAATTCGACAGCGTTGGAGTTTTAACCACTGGAATATGTTGCACACAACTGAAGCTTTCCCAACTCGGGATTTTTGCCTGAATATCAGATCCCATCCAAATCCGAAGCACTCAGTTCTACTTTCACAGCGGAACTGATTGTGTCGCATTTCTGCTCTGCTCGGGTCTCGAATTCTCAAGTTTTAGTGTTCCTGCCGAAGTTAGGGGAGAGAAATTCATTCTGCTTAATTTTTTGGAGACAAGTTATACAAATCACTGACTGAGCTTTGATACGAGTGATATTAAATTATCAATCTGCTTAATTTACAACAAATATTGAAAAATTCCGTAAAATGTGAGATTTATTAAAGAATCACAAAAGTAAGAATTTGAGACAAACTTTTAATGTGATTTGCGTTCTTTGCATTGACTGGATTACGGATTTTTCTAAACAATGAAGTTCAAGGTTGATGTGAATATTACATCGTAGAGTGGAGTGCAAGTGACATACAAATAAACGAGATCTTATTTGCGGTAAGAACGACCTTTTCCTTTCAATGTTTTTGTCGGGTTTATACAACTGCTCACTATTTGATAATAGTAAAAAGAGTTGTGGAGAGATGAGACGAGAATCGTGGATCCTCTATTTTTAGCAATGCAAAAAAAAACAACGCAAAGCTTGGAAGCATTTTAGCAGGTCCCGTAGCTCACTCCAAAGAATTTCCACGAAATTGTTGTTAATTATTTCAAAAATAGAGAATTTGTGAATTGAATGTTTGCACGTATGTACATTTTGTGTTATATTCAGTAGACGATTCAAGTGATAATAGTCACTTCCATTTCTAGAATGACTCCTTTGACGGTCAAAATGAGCCATCATTTGTAATGGATTCCTTCGTTATGAAGGGAATTGTATCGTATTTTTTAAACATCGTCTTCAAAAGTCCTGTTAAAGTCACCTTGCATGCATCTGAGACTACTTAATAAGTGGTGGGATTAGGCAGTGCAGTAGTGGGGAAAGAGCCAACAAAACTTGTAGCAATGTGTCACCCTAGATTAACGGTGGTGCAACTGTCAGGAAGACGGAAACATTGAGAGGAAGGTTTTAATTATGGTGAATGGATGTGTTACAACGACCAACAGTTTATTAGATAGATCCGGGACTCTTCTTATTCTCATTATTTATTACCACTTGACTTTTTCCATCCATACATCTCGCACGGGTGCTAATATTTTCATTGCTTCTTCAAACCAATGAATGTTTTTAGTTCAATAATCGTGCCAGAAATTATTGAGCTTGTCTAAAGAGAAAAGTTATGTTTGGTTAGTTTATAGGATGGTTCAAGTGCTGTATTTCTGGTTTATAACTAAAAATACTTTTTTAACAAGATCTCAATTCTTGAATTGATCCTACTACTAAATACTGCCTTAGGAGGGATTACATTTCTGTATATAGGGACATTTTAGAATTTGCGAGGATGGGATTATATTGGGTACATTTAAAGATTTGAGAACATTTAAAGTTTTATCCGGGTTCATATATGGTAAATAAATAAAATCATCATGGTAAAATCATCATACGGTTTTAATGCATGACTTTTCACTTTTCTTTACATTCTTCTTCAGATTTCCATTAAATCATGCATGTTTTGCTATGTTTGACGGATAAGAAAGATACAAAAACTGCACTCTTGTTCATCTTGTCTTGTTTTTCGTAAAGTAAGCACCTTGTGTAAATCTACTTTTCCAGCTCAGCAGCAACCTATATTCCAATTTAAAATAACAACAAACTACCACTTTTGTGACATCAATTTGAAAGGAAATCTAGTTAAGTAAGTCTATATACAAGTCACTTTAAAATTGACTAAATCGAATTGTTTCAATATCCAAAGAAAAAGTTGAAAAGTTGAATGGATTTGTTTAAATCCAATCATTTCGATCATAGATCGTAGTACACAGACGATAAAACTTTGGCACGCGATAAAATGTTGGCTTTGCCATGCATGCCATGAAATTACATTTTGAATAAGTGTGTTAATTCAGTTAATTCAGCTTTCTTCACTAGCATTTGGGACACGTTGCGTAGTTTTTCGTGATTTCACTGATGAATAGGTTTTGTAGAGTTCATTTATTTTTCGTTAAGATTTACATGGGAATTCCTGCATCTCCCAGCATTTTAAAATTTAAATTGGTATTGACTCTTGCTCCTGGGAAAATGGTTAAGCAATCGAAAATTTGGTGAATCTGCAACGCGATGTTGACAGCACTCACTTTTCTATATCACATTTATATATGTTTCAGCAGGCATAGATTGTAGACGATAAGAACTCTTGCCTGAAAGCGACAGTCTGATATGTTTCCATTTCCGCGACAGAGATCACGATCTTTCTTTATATTGAAAGAATGAAGTTGTAGAAACGGGAAAAGAATTTTTGAAGTGATGAAGTGAAAAGAAAAGGGATGGGAGTTGGCAAAGCTATAAGAGTTTCAGGGTTGGATTGAATTTAAAATGTGAAAAGCACGATTCTGTCGTGAACAATACTGATAATTTATTTTCCATTTGTTAAACTATTAAACTATCCTCGTAGTATCCCACATTGTTATTTTTGACATTGGACAAAAATGAAACCTGCAAAACCTTCGTAATTTTATTGGGAATGAGATATGAAAAATTCGGGCACGGACTGAAGTTAAGGGGAATGAACACCATTTTCAGGAACAAAGTGTAAAATATTTTTTTCGAAACTAGTAAATTTTAGATTTGCAAAGATTGATTTTAAAAATTTGTATACATTTACTAGTACCATAAACCTTAATATTTGGAAAGGATCCATCTACGGAGATTGGTTTGAGCAACTGTATGTTGCATGCTTACAAAAGTTGAACTTTCTTTTCGACTAACTGCCAACATTCTTTATTCACCACACGGGAACAATGATACAATCTCGCATAGTGACTAGTGGCTCCCATTCCCTCTAAAAAATTCAATTCTTTGATACTCTCAGCAATAAGCCTCATATATAGGCTATAAAAGGATGGATACTATTATGTACATGTTCAAAACAGAATCTTCATATAATATGCATGTATCCACCTGCACTTCACTCAAGTGCAAAAAGGTATTTTTCATCTTCTAACAAAATGAACTTCATCTCAATTTGTAATGTATTTTTGCTAATTTTGAAAGTTCCAATTTACTAATTGGGTAATATTACTTGCTTTAAGGCAAAAAAACTCTACTTGGCACTGCAACATGTGCAGACTTACCTATTATTAGGTGACACGAATGTGCATGATTAGTTTAAAATTTTAGAATCAAATTAATTACCTCCTTTGGCAAGATTTATCTGCACCTCGAGATGATTATGTTCTATTCTAGTCATATAAACTTATGAATAGATGCAAAATAAAAGCATGTTTGGAGAGAAGAGGGATAATATTGATATGAGATAAGCTCGGATTCCAAAGTAAATGCATCGAAGAGCTGCTTTCTCTTGTGAAAGTTGTTGTCCAACTTGGAGATCATTGGTAAAGGATTACATTGGAGCATGATGAGGATCACAAACAACATTCGAGCTTAATTTTGTGACCTTCAATCTTTAGTTGGTTAATACATGAAGAGAAGGCTCTTTTAATGCTTCCTGTGTAATGTATGGCTTGAAGTTATTATGTGTGCACCATCATTTAAGTTTCTGGAAAAGATATTTCTCAACATGCACTACATTAGTCCGACCCTACATTTGGGAACATTTTTGTGAAAATCTTTTACGTTTGAACTTCAAAAATGTTTCAATCGACTACAGTAGAGTTATCAAGTAGTTGTAATAGCTAAGAAGCGTTATAGTTCAAGATGCAATGCGAATTGGACAACAAATAGACATCGACCAAACTCTAGTAGCAATTTTAGACCATGTCTCTTCCTTCTCGACCCATGTCTTTAGTATCATCCCCAGGCTATTTCAGGTAGTATCAAAACTCATTGTCAGTTTTCTCCTATATAAATCAATGGCCAAATTGTGTCCTACAATTTGGTCTAATGCAACTTCTCTTATAAAATTTCTTTCGTGTTGGACTGGATAATCAAATTTTCCCCAAGACCTGTTTCGAAAAGTATAAAAGTTAGAGTCAGTGGTGACACTGATGAGACACAGAGAACCTGTCCTTCTCAAATCATGTCTTTCTCCAAGATGCTCAATTACGCTCAAGAAATTTTGGGGATTTGAAGGATATGTCCCATAGACTGATTTGCAGTGTGACAGATTTTAGGAAGTCGTGTCTCTTGGTACATTATAGATTTTCTGTGGGTGGAATTGATATCACTTTGACATTATAAGGCTCACTAATCTGTCCAAGTTGCTAATATGATCATGACCGATTAATATATCTGTAACAACCTTTCTCAAATTTGCCTACCGTGCAAGTGTGTCACACTACTGGTGCATGAATAAAGTGACTCGATTAAGGGAACTATGTTACGATGCACGATAATGAGACTATGCGTAGATATACAGATAAATTCACGGTTTGTTGTGTTATCTATGACCCATATCCCTGATTCATCAGTTGGAATTAAGTACAAGCAACTCTAAACAGAAATCAAATATATTTGAATTGGCCTACTTTCAAACACAACATTATTTGAAACAGGATTATGGCTCAGTAAATTATAATCATTATACGATCCAAGTGTTCCACTATTCCTCGTTTGGCGTGGAAGAAGAGAAAGCAATAGGTGCTTCGAGGATGAAACAATTATTTACCCTTCAATTCATACTGGATTACTTCTTCATGGGTCTTATAAGAAAACCTATAGTATAACTTCGAATGCCCGACCCAGGGATTTAAATTTAAACATTGCGAGCAGGTCGACATTGAAACG